>JAKYLM010000181.1:12500-17500 GCA_023634145.1 Thymallus thymallus | reverse complement strand
CAGTAGCAGCAGTAGTACATGTAGTAAGGGTGACAGTAGCAGCAGTAGTAACTGTAGTAAGGGTGACAGTAGCAGCAGTAGTAACTGTAGTAAGGGTGACAGTAGCAACAGTAGTACATGTAGTAAGGGTGACAGTAGCAACAGTAGTAAATGTAGTAAGGGTGACAGTAGCAGCAGTAGTACATGTAGTAAGGGTGACAGTAGCAACAGTAGTAAACACAGTAAGGGTGACAGTAGCAACAGTAGTACATGTAGTAAGGGTGACAGTAGCAACAGTAGTACATGTAGTAAGGGTGACAGTAGCAGCAGTAGTAACTGTAGTAAGGGTGACAGTAGCAGCAGTATTAACTGTAGTAAGGGTGACAGTAGCAGAAGTAGTAAATGTAGTAAGGGTGACAGTAGCAGCAGTAGTAAATGTAGTAAGGGTGACAGTAGCAACAGTAGTACATGTAGTAAGGGTGACAGTAGCAACAGTAGTACATGTAGTAAGGGTGACAGTAGCAGCAGTAGTAAATGTAGTAAGGGTGACAGTAGCAACAGTAGTACATGTAGTAAGGGTGACAGTAGCAGCAGTAGTAACTATAGTAAGGGTGACAGTAGCAGCAGTAGTAAACATAGTAATGGTGACAGTAGCAGCAGTAGTAAATGTAGTAAGGGTGACAGTAGCAGCAGTAGTAAATGTAGTAAGGGTGACAGTAGCAGCAGTATTAAATGTAGTAAGGGTGACAGTAGCAGCAGTAGTAAATGTAGTAAGGGTGACAGTAGCAGCAGTATTAAATGTAGTAAGGGTGACAGTAGCAGCAGTATTAAATGTAGTAAGGGTGACAGTAGCAGCAGTATTAAATGTAGTAAGGGTGACAGTAGCAGCAGTAGTAAATGTAGTAAGGGTGACAGTAGCAGCAGTATTAAATGTAGTAAGGGTGACAGTAGCAGCAGTAGTAAATGTAGTAAGGGTGACAGTAGCAGCAGTAGTAAATGTAGTAAGGGTGACAGTAGCAGCAGTATTAAATGTAGTAAGGGTGACAGTAGCAGCAGTAGTAACTATAGTAAGGGTGACAGTAGCAGAAGTAGTAAATGTAGTAAGGGTGACAGTAGCAGCAGTAGTAAATGTAGTAAGGGTGACAGTAGCAGCAGTAGTAACTATAGTAAGGGTGACAGTAGCAGCAGTAGTAAATGTAGTAAGGGTGACAGTAGCAGCAGTATTAAATGTAGTAAGGGTGACAGTAGCAGCAGTAGTAAATGTAGTAAGGGTGACAGTAGCAGCAGTAGTAAACATAGTAAGGGTGACAGTAGCAGAAGTAGTAAATGTAGTAAGGGTGACAGTAGCAGCAGTAGTAAATGTAGTAAGGGTGACAGTAGCAGCAGTAGTAAACATAGTAAGGGTGACAGTAGCAGCAGTATTAAATGTAGTAAGGGTGACAGTAGCAGCAGTAGTAAATGTAGTAAGGGTGACAGTAGCAGCAGTAGTAAACATAGTAAGGGTGACAGTAGCAGAAGTAGTAAATGTAGTAAGGGTGACAGTAGCAGCAGTAGTAAATGTAGTAAGGGTGACAGTAGCAGCAGTAGTAAATGTAGTAAGGGTGACAGTAGCAGCAGTAGTAAATGTAGTAAGGGTGACAGTAGCAGCAGTATTAAATGTAGTAAGGGTGACAGTAGCAGCAGTAGTAAATGTAGTAAGGGTGACAGTAGCAGCAGTAGTAAATGTAGTAAGGGTGACAGTAGCAGCAGTAGTAAATGTAGTAAGGGTGACAGTAGCAGCAGTAGTAAATGTAGTAAGGGTGACAGTAGCAGCAGTATTAAATGTAGTAAGGGTGACAGTAGCAGCAGTAGTAAATGTAGTAAGGGTGACAGTAGCAGCAGTAGTAAATGTAGTAAGGGTGACAGTAGCAGCAGTAGTAAATGTAGTAAGGGTGACAGTAGCAGCAGTAGTAAATGTAGTAAGGGTGACAGTAGCAGCAGTAGTAAATGTAGTAAGGGTGACAGTAGCAGCAGTAGTAAATGTAGTAAGGGTGACAGTAGCAGCAGTAGTAAATGTAGTAAGGGTGACAGTAGCAGCAGTAGTAAATGTAGTAAGGGTGACAGTAGCAGCAGTAGTAAATGTAGTAAGGGTGACAGTAGCAGCAGTAGTAAATGTAGTAAGGGTGACAGTAGCAGCAGTAGTAAATGTAGTAAGGGTGACAGTAGCAGCAGTAGTAAATGTAGTAAGGGTGACAGTAGCAGCAGTAGTAAATGTAGTAAGGGTGACAGTAGCAGCAGTAGTAAATGTAGTAAGGGTGACAGTAGCAGCAGTAGTAAATGTAGTAAGGGTGACAGTAGCAGCAGTAGTAACTGTAGTAAGGGTGACAGTAGCAGCAGTAGTAAATGTAGTAAGGGTGACAGTAGCAGCAGTAGTAAATGTAGTAAGGGTGACAGTAGCAGCAGTAGTAAATGTAGTAAGGGTGACAGTAGCAGCAGTAGTAAATGTAGTAAGGGTGACAGTAGCAGCAGTAGTAAATGTAGTAAGGGTGACAGTAGCAGCAGTAGTAAATGTAGTAAGGGTGACAGTAGCAGCAGTAGTAAATGTAGTAAGGGTGACAGTAGCAGCAGTAGTAAATGTAGTAAGGGTGACAGTAGCAGCAGTAGTAAATGTAGTAAGGGTGACAGTAGCAGCAGTAGTAAATGTAGTAAGGGTGACAGTAGCAGCAGTAGTAAATGTAGTAAGGGTGACAGTAGCAGCAGTAGTAACTGTAGTAAGGGTGACAGTAGCAGCAGTAGTAAATGTAGTAAGGGTGACAGTAGCAGCAGTAGTAACTATAGTAAGGGTGACAGTAGCAGCAGTAGTAACTGTAGTAAGGGTGACAGTAGCAGCAGTAGTAAATGTAGTAAGGGTGACAGTAGCAGTAGTAGTAAATGTAGTAAGGGTGACAGTAGCAGCAGTAGTAAATGTAGTAAGGGTGACAGTAGCAGCAGTAGTAAATGTAGTAAGGGTGACAGTAGCAGTAGTAGTAAATGTAGTAAGGGTGACAGTAGCAGCAGTAGTAAACATAGTAAGGGTGACAGTAGCAGCAGTAGTAAATGTAGTAAGGGTGACAGTAGCAGCAGTAGTAACTGTAGTAAGGGTGACAGTAGCAGCAGTATTAACTGTAGTAAGGGTGACAGTAGCAGCAGTATTAAATGTAGTAAGGGTGACAGTAGCAGCAGTAGTAAATGTAGTAAGGGTGACAGTAGCAGCAGTAGTAACTGTAGTAAGGGTGACAGTAGCAGCAGTATTAAATGTAGTAAGGGTGACAGTAGCAGCAGTAGTAACTGTAGTAAGGGTGACAGTAGCAGCAGTAGTAACTGTAGTAAGGGTGACAGTAGCAGCAGTAGTAAATGTAGTAAGGGTGACAGTAGCAGCAGTAGTAACTGTAGTAAGGGTGACAGTAGCAGCAGTATTAACTGTAGTAAGGGTGACAGTAGCAGTAGTAGTAAATGTAGTAAGGGTGACAGTAGCAGCAGTATTAACTGTAGTAAGGGTGACAGTAGCAGCAGTATTAACTGTAGTAAGGGTGACAGTAGCAGTAGTAGTAAATGTAGTAAGGGTGACAGTAGCAGCAGTATTAACTGTAGTAAGGGTGACAGTAGCAGCAGTAGTAAATGTAGTAAGGGTGACAGTAGCAACAGTAGTACATGTAGTAAGGGTGACAGTAGCAACAGTAGTACATGTAGTAAGGGTGACAGTAGCAACAGTAGTACATGTAGTAAGGGTGACAGTAGCAACAGTAGTAAACACAGTAAGGGTGACAGTAGCAGCAGTAGTAACTGTAGTAAGGGTGACAGTAGCAGCAGTAGTAAATGTAGTAAGGGTGACAGTAGCAGCAGTAGTAAATGTAGTAAGGGTGACAGTAGCAACAGTAGTACATGTAGTAAGGGTGACAGTAGCAACAGTAGTAAACACAGTAAGGGTGACAGTAGCAGCAGTAGTAACTGTAGTAAGGGTGACAGTAGCAGCAGTAGTAAATGTAGTAAGGGTGACAGTAGCAGCAGTAGTAAACATAGTAAGGGTGACAGTAGCAGCAGTAGTAAATGTAGTAAGGGTGACAGTAGCAGCAGTAGTAAATGTAGTAAGGGTGACAGTAGCAGCAGTAGTAAATGTAGTAAGGGTGACAGTAGCAGCAGTAGTAAATGTAGTAAGGGTGACAGTAGCAGCAGTAGTAAATGTAGTAAGGGTGACAGTAGCAGCAGTAGTAACTGTAGTAAGGGTGACAGTAGCAGCAGTAGTAAATGTAGTAAGGGTGACAGTAGCAGCAGTAGTAACTGTAGTAAGGGTGACAGTAGCAGCAGTAGTAAATGTAGTAAGGGTGACAGTAGCAGCAGTAGTAAATGTAGTAAGGGTGACAGTAGCAGCAGTAGTAAATGTAGTAAGGGTGACAGTAGCAGCAGTATTAAATGTAGTAAGGGTGACAGTAGCAGCAGTAGTAACTGTAGTAAGGGTGACAGTAGCAGCAGTAGTAAACATAGTAAGGGTGACAGTAGCAGAAGTAGTAACTGTAGTAAGGGTGACAGTAGCAGCAGTAGTAAATGTAGTAAGGGTGACAGTAGCAGCAGTATTAAATGTAGTAAGGGTGACAGTAGCAGCAGTAGTAACTGTAGTAAGGGTGACAGTAGCAGCAGTAGTAAACATAGTAAGGGTGACAGTAGCAGCAGTAGTAACTGTAGTAAGGGTGACAGTAGCAGCAGTAGTAAACACAGTAAGGGTGACAGTAGCAGCAGTAGTAACTGTAGTAAGGGTGACAGTAGCAGCAGTAGTAAATGTAGTAAGGGTGACAGTAGCAGCAGTATTAACTGTAGTAAGGGTGACAGTAGCAGCATCAACACAGAGCATACATCTGTTGGCCTTCCGGATTAGACTGCAAGGACCACTACCACATGAGGCTAGTGGCTCGTGGTAATGGCTGGAGCGGAATCAGTGGAGTGGTATCAAATACATCAAACACATGGTTTCCAGGTTTTTGATGCTATTCAATTTGCTCCATTCCTGT
>JAKYLM010000181.1:0-7500 GCA_023634145.1 Thymallus thymallus | reverse complement strand
GACCCCATTTCTCTGAATTTTTCTGAAAGCTAAGACTCTCTGACACATGGTTGTGCCTTCTTTTCTCCTCTATGATGAATGTTCAATACTGTTCTAGACAGTCTTTTTATTTCCAACCCTATGCCAAACCTAAACCCTTACCGTAACCATTCAGAATGAATGCCTAAACGTAACCTTACAAATGTGACATTTTGGACAAACGTCGGATTCTGAAGTGAGACTGTGAGAGCTTGTTGAGATGGATGCTATACTCCTCTTTATAATTAAAGCTGCTAGGATGAGGTCACTCCGGGGGACAGAACAGTACTTTTAATAGCGAAGGGACTTAGCCCTGAGAGGGTGTGTGTGTGTGTGGTGTGTGTGTGTGTGTGTGTGGTGTGTGTGTGTGTGTGGTGTGTGTGTGTGTGTGTGTGTGTATGGTGTGTGTGAGTGTGTGTAGGGATTTGGCCTCGGTCCCAGCAGCCCCTTCCTTAACACTCTACATTAAACAGATTAACCAAAAAACACACCATGCAGAGACTCTAATATCAATTTAACTAAAAAACAGTTAGCAAAAGAAGAAAATAAACCAATGCATTTGGTGTATTTTATTTGAAATCTGTCAGAGCACATGGTCAAACGTTGTTCACTATATAGGGAATAGGGTGCCATTTTGGATTTTGGAGGAGGTGGAAATCTACAACTTGTTCCACTTAAACATCTGTATTGTTTGATGTGATAGATTGCTGACCCTTTGATACTGTGATGTGGTAATGGAGAGAGAGATGGAGTGGGGGTGGGGGCAGAGATTGAGAGAGAGAGAGAGAGAGAGAGAGAGAGAGAGAGAGAGAGAGAGAGAGAGAGAGAGAGAGAGGAGAGGGAGAGAGAGAGAGAGAGAGAGAGAGAGAGAGAGAGAGAGAGAGAGAGAGAGAGAGAGAGAGAGAGAGAGAGAGAGAGAGATAGTGAGAGAAGGAGAGAGATTGAGAGATTGAGAGAGAGGTGAAAACAGATAGAGAGAGGGGGGGCAGAGAGAGAGAGAGAGAGAGAGAGAGAGAGAGAGAGAGAGAGAGATAGTGAGAAAAGGAGAGAGATTGAGAGAGAGGTGAAAACAGATAGAGAGAGGGGGGCAGAGAGAGAGAGAGAGAGAGAGAGAAAGAGAGAGTGAGAGAGAGAGAGAGAGAGAGAGAGAGAGACGGAATGAGCAGTGGATAATGATATAATGTTAGAAAGGCTTTTTAAATTAAGGCATGGGAGCTTTTAGAGAAAAACTCATTGTTTTAATGTAGCTGTCGCTTTAATCACATTGACTCCTGGCTTTGTATGGTCTACAGTAGCTCTGTGTACTGTACAGGTAGATGAACAGTACACAGAGACTCCATCTCTCTCTCTCTCTCTCTCTCTCTCTCTCCCTCTCTCCTCTCAACTCATCCATCTGACCTCAATCAGAATAATTAATCAAAATGAATAGATGGAAATACATTTGGGATGAAACAGGTACAAAATAGACTTACCCAAGTATGAAAAATGACTGTAGATGGTACATTGACCATAGAGTTACTGGTCCCCTCCCACCGTATCAGTTATTAAGTTACTGGTCCCCTCCCACCGTATCAGTTATAAAGTTACTGGTCCCCTCCCACCGTATCAGTTATAAAGTTACTGGTCCCCTCCCACCGTATCAGTTATAAAGTTACTGGTCCCCTCCCACCGTATCAGTTATAAAGTTACTGGTCCCCTCCCACTGTATCAGTTATAAAGTTACTGGTACCCTCCCACCGTATCAGTTATAAAGTTACTGGTCTCCTCCCACCGTATCAGTTATAAAGTTACTGGTCTCCTCCCACCGTATCAGTTATAAAGTTACTGGTCCCCTCCCACCGTATCAGTTATAAAGTTACTGGTCTCCTCCCACCGTATCAGTTATAAAGTTACTGGTCCCCTCCCACCGTATCAGTTATAAATATTATTTCACTGTCCATATCCTGCTGCGATACAAAACCAGCTTTCCAAAGGCAAAGAAGGGGGATATGATGTGACACCTGTGAAGACAGACCAAAGAAGGGGGGGGATTTGATGTGAAGACAGATCAAAGAAGGGAGATATGATATGAAGACAGATCAAAGAAGGGAGATATGATATGAAGACAGGTCAAAGAAGGGAGATATGATGTGAAGACAGATCAAAGAAGGGAGATATGATGTGAAGACAGACCAAAGCAGGGGGGATATGATGTGAAGCCTGGGAAGACAGACATAGTTATTAATTTCAAATCTGCATCAATTGAACGTTTCAGACACAAGTCCTGAATATAAACATTGAAAAGCATTTAAAAAAAACAGCAAAATATTTAATTTAATGAGTACTTTTATCTCTCTCTGTCTCTCTCTCTCTCTCTCTCTCTCTCTCTCGCGCTCTCTCTCTCTTGCTTTCCATGTCTCTCTTGCTCTGTCTCTCTCAATTCAATATCAATGTAAGGGCTTTATTGGCATGGGAAACATATGTTAACATTGCCAAAGCAAGTGAAGTAGATTGTAAACAATAAAGATTAACAGTAAACATTACACTCAGACGTTCCAAAAGAATAAAGACATTTCAAATGTCATATTATGTCTGTATACAGTTATGATGTGCAAATAGTTAAAGTACAAAAGGGAAAATTAAGAAAACATAAATATGGGTTGTATTTACATGGTGTTTGTTCTTCACTGGTTGCCCTTTTCTTGTGGCAACAGGTCACACATCTTGCTGCTGTGATGAACACTGTGGTGTTTCACCCAGTAGATATTGAAGTTTATCAGCATTGGTTTTGTTTTCAAATTTTTTTGGGATCTGTGTAATCTGAGTGAAATATGTGTCTCTAATGTGGTCATACATTTGGCAGGAGGTTAGGAAGTGCAGCTCAGTTTCCACCTCATTTTGTGGGCAGTGTGCACATAGCCTGTCTTCTCTTTAGAGCAGGTCTGTCTACGGCGGCCTTTCTCAATAGCAAGGCTATGTTCACTGAGTCTGTACATAGTCAAAGCTTTCCTTAAGTTTGTGTCAGTCACAGTGATTAGGTATTCTGCCACTGTGTTCTCTCTGTTTAGGGACAAATAGCATTCTAGTTTGCTCTGTTTTTTTTCTTGTTCTCTCTCTCTCTCCCTCTCCCTCTCTCTCTCTTTTTCCATCTCACTTGCTCTCTCTTTTTCCATCTCTCTCTCTCTCTCTCTCTCTCATCTCTCCTCTCTCTCTCCTCTCTCTCTCTCTCTCTCTCTCTCTCTCTCTCTCTCTCTCTCTCTCTCTCTCTCTCTCTCTCTCCCTCTCTCTCTCTCTCTCTCCCTCCCTCTCTCTCTCTCTTCATCTCTCTCTCTCTCTCTCTCTCTCTCTCTCTCAATCTCTCTGTATCTCTCTCTCTTTCCATCTCTCTCTGGCTCTGTGTATCAGTGAACTATAATCTGTAATTAGTTACAAAACAATATATATGCTATTGTGTATTGCTGCTGTTTGTCTGATATCCAACAGTCCATCATCAGCTCTGTTGACCATGAGAGTATTTTGCAGAGAAAATGGCCTTCTATTGAGGCCTACTATTAGGCTTGGCATGACATGTAGCCCATTGATTACCTGGGCATCAATGACAAGTGACCCATTGTTTATCTTGTTACCTGGCAACTACCACAAGGGTGTTTCAACAGTCAAGATGAGCTCATGAAAATATAATCTCCCCTCCGACTCAACCTGTTCTTTCAGGTGTCCTGGTAGTTAAAGATGAGAGAAAATGTTACATTTCTTCAAGTAAAAATATTATGGGTGATGTCTTGGTCGTATAAAGGCTATTTTTACTTGGGAAATAGGATGACCTTTCAGAGGTTTGACTGAGTACTATACACAACACACTCCCTCTGGAGAATAAAGTCTGCATCCCAAATGGCACAATATGTCCCTAGATAGTGCACATTATCGACCAGGGCCCATAGGGAATAGGGTGCCATTTGGGACATTCGTAAAATTACAATTCAATCACTAAAGTACCCTTTAACAGACACTAAATAAATCCTGAAGAAAACAGTCTTCCACCGATGCTCACCAGAGAACAGACTGGAGAAAACAGGAACATTCAAGTTCCTGAACAAAGACTCTGAAGTACTGTAGGTAGTTTGAAGAATCCAAGGTCTGGGCACTCAGGTGGGTTTTAAAGTTGAAAAGGCTTTAGTTACTGAGGTACCAACACACACACAGCAATTATTGACTGATCATATTTGGGTGGCAGGTAGCCTAGTGGTTAGAGTGTTGGGCCCGTAACTGAAAGGTTGCCAGATTGAATCCTTGAGCTGACATGGTAAAAATCTGTCATTCTCCCCCTGAACAAGGCAGTTAACCCACTGTTCCTAGACCGTCATTGTAAATAAGAATATGTTCTTAACTGACTTGCCTAGTAAAATAATAATAATAATATTGCATGATAAAATAACACCTTTGTTTTTCAGCAAAGATCATTGATCAGGATGTGATGTCAACAGAACTTGACGTGGATGTTTACAATAACCCTGGATTGAATTTGAAGGATCTGGATACAATGGATAAAGCAGTGGTGTCCCTGAAATACCCTGGTGCTAGCACGCACGCACATACACACACACATACACTACCGTTCAAAAGTTTGGGGTCACTTAGAAATGTCCTTGTTTTTGAAAAGCAAATAACATCAAATTGATCAAAACTACAGCGTAGACATTGTTAATGTTGAAACGGCTGATCTACATAGGCGTACAGAGGCCCATTATCAGCAATCATCACTCCTGTGTTCCAACGGCACGTTGTGTTAGCTAATCCAAGTCTCCTCTCTACTATCACACCTCCATCCATGCTTTCGACTCTGTCAATCACCGCATTGTTATTGGCAGACTCAACAGCCTTGGTTTCTCAAGTGACTGCCTCGCCTGGTTCTCCAACTACTTCTCAGACAGAGTTCAGCGTGTCAAATCGGAGTGCCTGCTGTCGGATCCTCTGGCAGTTTCTATGGGGGTGCCACAGGGTTCAATTCTTGGGCCAACCCTTTTCTCTATATACATCAACGATGTCGCTCTCGCTGCTGGTGACTCTCTGATCCATCTCTACGCAGACGACACCATTCTGTATACATCTGGCCCCTCTTTGGACACTGTATTAACTAACCTTCAAACAAGCTTCAATGCCATACAACACACTTCTATGGCCTCCAACTGCTCTTAAATGCTAGTAAAACTAAATGCATGCTTTTCAATTGAACGCTGCCCGCACCCGCCCACCGGACTATCATCACTACTCTCGACGGGTCTGACTTAGAATACGTGGACACCTACAAATACCTATGCGTCTGGTTAGACTGTAAACTCAACTTCCAGACTCACATAAACCATCTCCAATCCAAAATTAAATCTAGAATCGGCTTCCTATTTCGCAACAAAGCCTCCTTCACTCATGCTGCCAAACATGCCCTCGTAAAACTGACTATCCTACCGATCCTTGACTTCGGCGATGTCATTTACAAAAAAGCCTCCAACACTCTACTCAGCAAATTGGATGTAATCTATCACAGTGCCATCCGTTTTGTTACCAAAGCCCCATATACTACCCACCACTGCGACCTCAATTGGCCTACCTGGTTAAATAAAGGTGAAATAAAAAAAAATAATAAAATAAAATCCCTGTGGTCCTCTCCTCTCCTCTCTACTATCACACCTCCATCCCTGTGGTCCTCTCCTCTCCTCTCCTCTCCTCTCCTCTCCTCTCCTCTCCTCTCCTCTCCTCTCCTCTCCTCTCCTCTCCTCTCCTCTCCTCTCCTCTCCTCTCCTCTCCTCTCCTCTCCTCTCCTCTCCTCTCCTCTCCTCTCCTCTCTACTATCACACCTCCCTCCCTCCCTCCCTCCCTCCCTCCCTCCCTCCCTCCCTCCATCAGACCCTGATGCTAATGGACCACATAAAAGTGAATTAGTATGAGACATATGGACACAGCAGGGCTCTGAGGGGCCCTTCAGACTCCTTCACAAACCCCTAGCAGTCTATTACCATACTCCTAGTTAACTGTGACTTCCAAGACACCTTGAGAGGGAGGGATAGAGAGAGGGGGGGGGGGTGTAGAGAGAGAAGGGGGAGGGAGAGAGGGGAAGAGGGAGGGGGAGATAGTGGGAGGGAGGAGAGAAGGAGGAAGAGAGACAGTGACAGACGCAGACAGACACACAAACCAATGCAAGCACGCACACACACACGCACACATACACAGACAGAGGTGATCTGCATACAGTACTAACAGATCGTCAGCCTCAGTACACAAGAGACCTTTAACACCTGTCAAGTCAATAGCCTAACCTTGTCACTTTGTTTGGTAAACTCAGAGATTGGCTTGGGGAAACGCAACCACAGAGCAATAAATGCAGTGATTGACAGTTAAGGAGATTGGCTTGGCGTGTTGAAGTTTAGGATATGTTGGTTTGGTAGACTGTGTATCCAAACATGGAGTAATATATTGCATGATTGTGTAACCTCATGGTGCTGTCACTTTCATTGACACCTGGAGTTCCCAAACTAGAATTGTCTTAAACCAAGACACGGCTGGTGTGAAAGATAATATTTAGTTTGTGTCTGAAGTTAACCACTCCAGGAGGTGACAATAAGCTTCAATATGTAACTTACTAACTGCGTGCCAAATGTCTCCCTATTCCCTATGGGCCCTGGTCAAAAGAAGTGCACGTCACTATATACTATACTAAAAGGGTACCATTTGGGAGACATACTATGTCAGAGAAAGGTCATAAGAACACACAGACACATGTCAAGGTTCTAAGATTCTAAGATTCTCAACAAGTCTTTAAATGAACTGTTTTGTGTTCTGAATTCCGATTCCATCTGTATTGGCTAAACAGATGCATGTTAATAGCTGTGTCTCCCGGTGTGTCAGTGCTTCAGGCTCTCTAGCTAGCCTAATCACTATGCTTTAATAGCCTTGTCTGAGTTCCGGATGGCACCCTATTCCTTACATACTGCACTTCTATTGACCAGAGCACTATGGGCCCTGGTCTAAAGTAGTGCACTATATAGGCCAGTGGCGGTTCTAGCTTGCATGTCGCCTTGGGCGAACCCCCCCTTCAGCCCCCTCCCTGACACCCACCCGCCAAAAAAGTAAACTGTGCAGGAGCCCCGTGTCGCCCCCGGGGCGGCTGCCCATGTCGCCTACACCTAAATCCGCCACTGATATAGAGGGTATGGTGTCATTTGGGACGTAGCCTTTGATTCAAAGTGGCCTTGTTTCAGAGGTGGTTCTAGGGGTTGATTGGATTCCCAGAATGCTGGATGGCTCCTTTTCCTCTGTTTTCTCTCTCTTTCAGTTTAATTGGTTTGGAATGCTGTTCCTTTCATTCCAACCAGGCTTTGATTAAAACCAAGGCTTGGTTATCTCTAAAGGAAGGGCTTCTTTCTTTCACTTTCTGTCTTTGAAAACAGCTCGTTTGAATTATACTAAAGACGTGTACACATTTGTGAAGCAGATTATTTCTAAAAACAAAGT
>JAKYLM010000180.1:87500-100393 GCA_023634145.1 Thymallus thymallus | reverse complement strand
ACTCGGCGTCTAGAATGAACAAAGCGGTTGTTGTGTTCATGAAGAAAGCGGCCTTGGTAGGTACGCTGATTGCTAGTGGGCTTTTTGTTAGGGATGAATTGTTGTTCATTTCGCCTCTTTCTAAGCCACGACTAAGGTAGTTGTGGCAAATTTGCCGCCATTCATTACAGATGAGCAGATCCGAAAAGAGTTTGTTCGTTTTGGAAAAGTAGCTAGCGGTTTTCGCGTCCTGTCGGTGGGGTTTCGGGCGGAATCCGTGAAGCATGTTGTCTCCTTTTGTAGGTGTTTATGTTTCTCAACAATATGGATCAGCAGCTTAATGCCCATTTTAAGATCCGTCAAAGGGATGGTGTGGACGCAGGCTTTGCTAGTACGGACAGTCTGCCGTGTTTTGAATGACCTGGGACATAAGAAGTTTGTGTGTCCGCACTGGACTCAAGGACAGAGAGAGCAGCCGCTCGCTCCCTCTTGTGGCCGGTTATAGCTCTGGTTTGGGGCAGCAAACCGGGCTGGGTCATAGTAACCGGGAGAGTGTAGCTGAGTTGAGTGTTGGTGTGCAGCCCACGGTGTCAGCCGGTGATGTTGTTGGTACGGAGGTGGTGGTGTCAGTGAGCAGTGCTGTTGCGGTGGGGACGGTTGTGGAGGGTGCGGTGGGAGATCCTATTGTTGTGAACGAGGGGGGATGATGTCTCAGTCCTGTTAAAGGATAACCGGGATTCCTGGCACTAGAGTCGTGTTTAAAGGTGTATGAGGGGGCGTCATCTGCCAGGGTAAACTGGGGCAAGAGTGAGGCATTGCTATGTGGGGCATGGGGGGGACAGGGCGCCTCCTAGGCTTCCTGGGGGATTGGAATGGATTGGAGGGTTGGGTCAAGAAGAACTGGGAGGGGAGGCTCAAGCGGTGGTGTCTAGGCTGACGAAGTGGAGGTGGCTCCTCTCCCAGGTGTCGTACAGAGGAGGGGTGCTGATCATCACCAACCTGGTGGCATCCTCCCTATGGCACAAAGTTGATCATCACCAACCTGGTGGCATTCTCCCTATGGCACAAAGTTGATTATCACCAACCTGGTGGCATTCTCCCTATGGCACAAAGTTGATCATCACCAACCTGGTGGCATTCTCGCTATGGCACAAAGTTTATCATCACCAACCCGGTGGCATTCTCCCTATGGCACAAAGTTGATCATCACCAACCTGGTGGCATTCTCCCTATGGCACAAAGTTGCTTCTGGCCGACTTACAGCGTAGGCTGGTGGACTTCTTCTGGTCTGGTCATCATTGGCTGAAGGCGGCGGTGTTGTTTTTACTGGTCTGGTAGGGCGGTCAGGGCTTGGTGGACCTTGAGAGCAGGGTGGCAGCTTTTCGTCTCACAGTAAAGCAGAGACTGTTATACCACACAGGTGTCGGTTGGAGGGGACCGTCATGCGCACTGCTGAGGAGGGCTGGTGGTGTGGGGCTGGATCTGCAGCTCTGCTTCATGAGGCTGCAGAAGCTAAAGCTGGCCGTGGTCTCAGATTTCTATGCTTGAAGGACTGGAGGTTGCTGATGATTGCGCGTGAGGAGGGAGTGACACCTGGACCTTGGGTGTGGGATGAACCCATTTTCCAAAACCCGCTGATCCACCATTTCCACAACTGCAAGTGACGGCAGAGACTGGGGACTGGCAGGGGGGGCTGGTAGACTCGGGCTTTTTGACTGGGGTTGACCCTGGGATTAGGGAGGGGTGTCCTTTTTATATGATGGCTGAGACTGTCAAACATGTATTCTCTCTATGTGCCAGGTTGATGGCGTTGATTTCATTGTTGGAATCTGTGTGTGTGAGGTTAGGGGTGGTTTTTTGTTTAGAAATGTTGGTCTCTGCGCGCCTTAGGGTAGAGTTTGAGTTTTACAAACTGATTGACAGTGTTGAATTGTTTTTTGGAGGTTTGGGGACTTGGGGGAGCTGTCTGTGTTGTTGGACAGGAGGGCTTTAAGGTCCGAGTGTAATTTGGTGTTGAGGTTTGTATATGGTGCAATATGTATGTGTAAAAGTTGTGGGTTTTATGGGGAATGGAGTGTGTGTGTGGGGGGGTGGGGATTTATTAATGTGATGAAGATATCTTATTAAAGAAGGATAAAAAATATAATATCTCTCTCTCTCTCTCTCTCTCTCTCTCTCTCTCTCTATCTCTCTCTCTCTCTCTCTCTCTCTCTCTCTCTCTCTCTCTCTCTCTCTCTCTCTCTCTCTCTCTCTCTCTCTCTCTCTTCTCTCAGACTCACCACTTGGCTATAACACTTGAGCATTTCCATTATAGAAGATATTGTGCGTCATTGAAGATAACAACAGAATGTGAACCAGAGGTTGGTAAGCCCAACACAGCTACGCCATGGCATTGTTACAAAGGTCAGCAACCTTGTCTTTCACTCCCTTTAACAAGCTAATAGGAATCAAATAAACAAATTAACATGTATGTTTTAAAACAATAATTGTTAAAGGTTTTTAATTAGTGAAACATGCAGGTTTAACATCATTTAACACCTTACTGTGTCTGAAAAAAGAGACATGACAATGCGGTGTGCCACTGCTTATATCTGTCACGTTGTGGGTGTGGGAGAGACCAAGACGCAGCGCAGGGATTATAGTTCGACATTTTTATTTTCTATTTACTATGTAATAAATATTCCAAATGAACGAACTATAACAAAACACCAAACAAACACGATAGACAAAACGTCACGTTCACCTAACACACGAAATGAACGGACGTAAAACAAAGCACTTATATTCACCGTGACTGCGACATATACCTCGACATGTAACGATAACGACCCACACCAGCGTGAGGGACAGGACTCAACATATATTGGATCCCTAATTAGAGACAACGGGTAGCAGCTGCCTCTAATTAGAGATCCACCCAAAACCCACAAAGAAACAGAAAAGAACGACACTGTCAGACTCTGACCATAGCTACATAGAGAAGCCTATTGCTTCTCTATGGCCAGAGCCTGACAATATTGAGGAGAAGACACAGTACACGTCCCAAACGGCACACTCAGTACAACTCAGACGTATATCTACTGCTGCTGAGGAGAGAGACACTTGAAGGACGAGAGGAGAGGAGAGGAGAGGAGAGGAGAGGAGAGGAGAGGAGAGGAGAGGAGAGGAGAGGAGAGGAGAGGAGAGGAGAGGAGAGGAGAGGAGAGGAGAGGAGAGGAGAGGAGAGGAGAGGAGAGATGCTTGAAGGACGAGAGGAGAGGAGAGAGATGCTTGAAAGAGGAGAGGAGAGGAGAGGAGAGGAGAGGAGAGGAGAGGAGAGGAGAGGAGAGGAGAGGAGAGGAGAGGAGAGGAGAGGAGAGGAGAGGAGAGGAGAGGAGAGGAGAGGAGAGGAGAGGAGAGGAGAGGAGAGGAGAGGAGAGGAGAGGCAGGAAGTGGAGAGGAGAGGAGAGGAGAGGAGAGGAGAGGAGAGGAGAGGAGAGGAGAGGAGAGGAGAGGAGAGGAGAGGAGAGGCAGGAAGTGGAGAGGAGAGGAGAGGAGAGGAGAGGAGAGGAGAGGAGAGGAGAGGAGAGGAGAGGAGAGGAGAGGAGAGGAGAGGAGAGGAGAGGGATATTTGAAAGAGGAGAGGAGAGAGGACTGTTTTGTTGCTCATTCAGAATAGAAATACTTGTTTGGAAAACATTTATTTTTGACTCAATGAAACAAGTCACAAGTGTAACCTTTTTCTGACAGAACCGTCATCAATCATAGAGACAAGAGAACTGGAGTTGAATTCAGAGCAGAGGAGATTTAACTTCCTATTTCCTTTGTCTCTTCTGTTCTGTTCTGTTCTGCTCTGCTCTGTTCTGTTCTGCTCTGTTCTGTTCTGTTCTGTTCTGCTCTGCTCTGTTCTGCTCTGCTCTGTTCTGCTCTGTACTCTGCTCTGTTCTGTTCTGTTCTATTCTGTTCTGATCTGTTCTGTTCTGTTCTGTTCTGCTCTGCTCTGCTCTCTTCTGTTCTGTTCTGTTCTGTTCTGTTCTGTTCTGTTCTGCTCTGTTCTGTTCTGTTCTGTTCTGTTCTGCTCTGCTCTGTTCTGTTCTGTTCTGTTCTGTTCTGTTCTGTTCTGTTCTGCTCTGTTCTGTTCTGTTCTGTTCTGTTCTGCTCTGTTCTGTTCTGTTCTGTTCTGTTCTGTTCTGCTCTGTTCTGTTCTGTTCTGTTCTGTTCTGTTCTGCTCTGTTCTGTTCTGCTCTGTTCTGTTCTGTTCTGTTCTGTTCTGTTCTGCTCTGTTCTGCTCTGTTCTGTTCTGTTCTATTCTGTTCTGTTCTGTTCTGTTCTGCTCTGTTCTGCTCTGTTCTGCTCTGTTCTGCTCTGTTCTGCTCTGTTCTGTTCTGTTCTGCTCTGTTCTGCTCTGCTCTGTTCTGCTCTGCTCTGTTCTGTTCTGCTCTGCTCTGTTCTGCTCTGTTCTGTTCTGCTCTGTTCTGTTCTGCTCTGCTCTCTTCTGTTCTGTTCTATTCTGTTCTATTCTGCTCTGCTCTGTTCTGTTCTGATCTGTTCTGTTCTGCTCTGTTCTGTTATGTTCTGCTCTGCTCTGCTCTGTTCTTCTCTGTTCTGTTCTGCTCTGTTCTGTTATGTTCTGCTCTGTTCTGCTCTGTTCTGCTCTGTTCTGCTCTGTTCTGCTCTGTTCTGCTCTGTTCTGCTTTGTTCTATTCTGTTATGTTCTGTTCTGTTCTGCTCTGTTCTGCTCTGTTCTGCTCTGTTCTGCTCTGTTCTGCTCTGTTCTGCTCTGTTCTGCTTTGTTCTATTCTGTTCTGTTCTGCTCTGTTCTGTTCTGCTCTGTTCTGCTTTGTTCTATTCTGTTCTGTTCTGCTCTGTTCTGTTCTGCTCTGTTCTGCTTTGTTCTATTCTGTTCTGTTCTGCTCTGTTCTGTTCTGCTATGTTCTGCTTTGATCTATTCTGTTCTATTCTGCTCTGTTCTGCTTTGTTCTATTCTGTTCTGTTCTGCTCTGTTCTGTTCTGTTCTGTTCTGCTCTGTTCTGCTCTCTCTCTCTCTCTCTCTCTCTCTCTCTCTCTCTCTCTCTCTCTCTCTCTCTCTCTGTCTCTCTCTCTCTCTCTCTCTCTCTCCCTCTCTCTCTCTCTCTCTTCTCTCAGACTCACCACTTGGCTATAACACTTGAGCATTTCCATTATAGAAGATATTGTGCGTCATTGAAGATAACAACAGAATGTGAACCAGAGGTTGGTAAGCCCACCACAGCTACGCCATGGCATTGTTACAAAGGTCAGCAACCTTGTCTTTCACTCCCTTTAACAAGCTAATAGGAATCAAAATAAACAAATTCATAAGTAACATGTAGGTTTTAAAACAATAATTGTTAAAGGTTTTTAATTAGTGAAACATGCAGGTTTAACATCATTTAACACCTTTGGTAAATTAGAGTTCTTCTCTTTCTATTTTAAAACATATTGTTTGTGTGCTTACTGTGTCTGAAAAAAGAGACATGACAATGCGGTGTGCCACTGCTTATATTGAGGAGAAGACACAGTACACGTCCCAAACGGCACCCTAATCCCAATATAGCGCACAACTTTAGACCAGGAAATAGGGTGCCATTTGGGAAGGACCCACTGTCTCCTTTGTTAGAAAATAAACATAAGAAATCCAAACCATAAAATAGCTGGAAGCCCTCTGACAGTATTCAACAGTACAACTCAGACGTATATCTATTAATGCTGAGGAGAGAGATGCTTGAAGGACGAGAGGAGAGGAGAGGAGAGGAGAGGAGAGGAGAGGAGAGGAGAGGAGAGGAGAGGAGAGGAGAGGAGAGGAGAGGAGAGGAGAGGAGAGGAGAGGAGAGGAGAGGAGAGGAGAGGAGAGAGATGCTTGAAGGACGAGAGGAGAGGAGAGGAGAGGAGAGGAGAGGAGAGGAGAGGAGAGGAGAGGAGAGGAGAGGAGAGGAGAGGAGAGGAGAGGAGAGGCAGGAAGTGGAGAGGAGAGGAGAGGAGAGGAGAGGAGAGGAGAGGAGAGGAGAGGAGAGGAGAGGAGAGGAGAGGAGAGGAGAGGAGAGGAGAGGAGAGGAGAGGAGAGGAGAGGAGAGGAGAGAGATGCTTGAAGGACGAGAGGAGAGGAGAGAGATGCTTGAAGGACGAGAGGAGAGGAGAGAGATGCTTGAAGGACGAGAGGAGAGGAGAGAGATGCTTGAGGGACGAGAGGAGAGGAGAGAGATGCTTGAAAGAGGAGAGGAGAGGAGAGGAGAGGAGAGGAGAGGAGAGGAGAGGAGAGGAGAGGAGAGGAGAGGAGAGGAGAGGAGAGGAGAGGAGAGGAGAGGAGAGGAGAGGAGAGGAGAGGAGAGGGATGTTTTAAAGAGGAGAGGAGAGAGGACTGTTTTGTTGCTCATTCAGAATAGAAATACTTGTTTGGAAAACATTTATTTTTGACTCAATGAAACAAGTCACAAGTGTAACCTTTTTCTGACAGAACCGTCATCAATCATAGAGACAAGATAACTGGAGTTGAATTCAGAGCAGAGGTGATTTAACTTCCTATTTCCTTTGTCTCTTCTGTTCTGCTCTGTTCTGCTCTGTTCTGTTCTGCTCTGTTCTGCTCTCTTCTGTTCTGTTCTGCTCTGTTCTGTTCTGTTGTGTTCTGCTCTGTTCTGTTCTGTTCTGTTCTGCTCTGTTCTGCTCTCTTCTGTTCTGTTCTGCTCTGTTCTGTTCTGCTCTGCTCTGTTCTGCTCTCTTCTGTTCTGCTCTCTTCTGCTCTGCTCTGTTCTGCTCTGTTCTGTTCTGCTCTGCTCTCTTCTGTTCTGTTCTGTTCTGTTCTGCTCTGCTCTGTTCTGTTCTGCTCTGTTCTGCTCTGTTCTGTTATGTTCTGCTCTGCTCTGCTCTGCTCTGTTCTGCTCTGTTCTGTTCTGCTCTGCTCTGTTCTGTTCTGCTCTGCTCTCTTCTGTTCTGTTCTATTCTGTTCTATTCTGCTCTGCTCTGTTCTGTTCTGATCTGTTCTGTTCTGCTCTGTTCTGTTATGTTCTGCTCTGCTCTGCTCTGCTCTGTTCTGCTCTGTTCTGTTCTGTTATGTTCTGCTCTGTTCTGCTCTGTTCTGCTCTGTTCTGCTCTGTTCTGCTCTGTTCTGCTTTGTTCTATTCTGTTATGTTCTGTTCTGTTCTGCTCTGTTCTGCTCTGTTCTGCTCTGTTCTGCTCTGTTCTGCTCTGTTCTGCTCTGTTCTGCTTTGTTCTATTCTGTTCTGTTCTGCTCTGTTCTGTTCTGTTCTGTTCTGCTTTGTTCTATTCTGTTCTGTTCTGCTCTGTTCTGTTCTGCTCTGTTCTGCTTTGTTCTATTCTGTTCTGTTCTGCTCTGTTCTGTTCTGCTATGTTCTGCTTTGTTCTATTCTGTTCTGTTCTGCTCGGTTCTGCTTTGTTCTATTCTGTTCTGTTCTGCTCTGTTCTGTTCTGTTCTGCTATGTTCTGCTTTGTTCTATTCTGTTCTGTTCTGTTCTGCACTGTTCTGTTCTGCTCTGTTCTGCTTTGTTCTATTCTGTTCTGTTCTGCTCTGTTCTATTCTGCTCTGTTCTGCTTTGTTCTATTCTGTTCAGTTCTGCTCTGTTCTGTTCTGCTTTGTTCTATTCTGCTTTGTTCTGCTCTGTTCTGCTCTGTTCTGCTCTTTTCTGCTCTTTTCTGTTCTGCTCTGTTCTGTTCTGCTCTGTTCTATTCTGCTCTGTTCTGTTCTGTTCTGCTCTGCTCTGTTCTCCTCTGTTCTGTTCTGCTCGGTTCTGCTCTGTTCTGTTCTGTTCTGCTCTGTTCTATTCTGCTCTGTTCTGTTCTGCTCTGTTCTGCTATGTACTCTGTTCTGTTCTGCTCTGTTCTGTTCTCTGTTGCTCTGTTATGCTTTGTTCTATTCTGTTCTGCTCTGTGCTATGTTCTGCTCTGTACTCTGTTCTGTTCTGTTCTGTTCTGTTCTGCTATGTTCTGCTCTGTACTGTTCTGCTCTGTTCTGCTCTGTTCTGTTCTGTTCTGTTCTGCTATGTTCTGCTATGTTCTGCTATGTTCTGCTATGTTCTGCACTGTTCTGCTATGTTCTGCTCTGTTCTGCTCTTTTCTGTTCTGTTCTGCTCTGTTCTGTTCTGTTCTGCACTGTTCTACTATGTTCTGTTCTGTTCTCTTCTGTTCTGCTCTTTTCTGCTCTGTTCTGCTCTGTTCTGTTCTGTTCTGCTATGTTCTGCTCTGTACTGTTCTGCTCTGTTCTGCTCTGTTCTGTTCTGCTCAGTTCTGCTCTATTCTGTTCTGTTCTCTTCTGTTCTGCTCCTTTCTGCTCTGTTCTGCTCTGTTCTGTTCTGCTCGGTTCTGCTCTGTTCTGTTCTGCTATGTTATGCTCTGTACTGTTCTGCTCTATTCTGCTCTGTTCTGTTCTGCTCAGTTCTGCTCTATTCTGTTCTGTTCTCTTCTGTTCTGCTCCTTTCTGCTCTGTTCTGCTTTGTTCTGTTCTGCTCTGTTCTATTCTGTTCTGTTCTGTTCTGCTCAGCTCAGCTCTGCTATGTTATGTTCTGCTCTGTTCTGTTCTGCTCTGTTCTATTCTGTTCTGTTCTGCTCTGTTCTGTTCTATTCTGTTCTGCTCTGTTCTATTCTATTCTGTTCTGCTCTGTTCTGCTCTGTTCTGCTCTGTTCTATTCTGTTCTGTTCTGTTCTGCTATGTTCTCCTCTGTACTCTGCTCTGTTCTGTTTTGTTCTGCTCTGTTCTGCTCTGTTCTGTTCTGTTCTGTTCTGCTCTGTTCTGCTCTGTTCTGTTTTGTTCTGCTCTGTTCTGTTCTGTTCTGTTTTGTTCTGCTCTGTTCTGCTATGTTCTGTTCTTTCCTGTTCTATTCTATTCTGCTATGTTCTGCTCTGTACTCTGCTCTGATCTGTTTTGTTCTGTTCTGCTCTGTTCTGTTCTGTTCTGTTTTGTTCTGCTCTGTTCTGTTCTGTTCTGTTCTGCTCTGCTCTGTTTTGTTCTGCTCTGTTCTGTTCTGCTATATTATGTTCTGTTCTTTTCTGCTCTGTTCTGTTCTGCTGTGTTCTGTTCTGTTCTGTTCTTTTCTGTTCTGTTCTGTTCTGTTCTGTTCTGCTATGTTCTGTTCTGTTCTGTTTTGTTTGCTTGTCTTTTGTTCTGTGCTGCTCTGTTTTGTTCTGCTCTGTTATGCTCTGTTCCGCTCTGTTCTACTCTGTGTCACGAGTTTAATCCATGTAACCTGAACTGGAATAGTAATGCTGTGTGTGTTAAAGAATAACACACAACTCTGCATCAGGTTACTGCAGTATCAATACACCAGGCTCTCTCTCTGTCTCCTGAGACTGATCTGGGACTGCCTCTGAAATGGCACCCTATTCCCTATATAGTGCACTACTTTTCACCAGAGCCCTATGGACCCTCATCAAACGTAGTGCAATATGTAGGGAATAGCATGCCATTTGGGAGGCATACTTAGTATTTCTTTATTCAGAGTGTGTAGTGTTTGTGGATCACAGTGCACTGGTACCAGAGCATCACCCTGCTCACACACCCTAACCCTAACCCACTCCCTGCTCACACACCCTAACCCTAACCCACTCCCTGCTCACACACCCTAAACCTAACCCACTCCCTGCTCACACACCCTAACCCTAACCCACTCCCTGCTCACACACCCTAAACCTAACCCACTCCCTGCTCACACACCCTAACCCTAACCCACTCCCTGCTCACACACCCTAAACCTAACCCACTCCCTGCTCACACACCCTAACCCTAACCCACTCCCTGCTCACACACCCTAAACCTAACCCACTCCCTGCTCACACACCCTAAACCTAACCCACTCCCTGCTCACACACCCTAACCCTAACCCACTCCCTGCTCACACAACCTAAACCTAACCCACTCCCTGCTCACACAACCTAACCCTAACCCACTCCCTGCTCACACACCCTAACCCTAACCCACTCTCTGCTCACACACCCTAACCCTAACCCACTCCCTGCTCACACACCCTAAACCTAATCCACTCCCTGCTCACACACCCTAACCCTAACCCACTCCCTGCTCACACACCCTAACCCTAACCCACTCCCTGCTCACACATCCTAACCCTAACCCACTCTCTGCTCACACACCCTAACCCTAACCCCTCCCTGCTCACACACCCTAACCCTAACCCACTCCCTGCTCACACACCCTAACCCTAACCCACTCCCTGCTCACACACCCTAACCCTAACCCACTCCCTGCTCACACACCCTAACCCTAACCCACTCCCTGCTCACACACCCTAACCCTAACCCCTCCCTGCTCACACACCCTAACCCTAACCCACTCCCTGCTCACACACCCTAACCCTAACCCACTCCCTGCTCACACACCCTAACCCTAACAGACACCCTGCTCACACACCCTAACCCTAACCCACTCCCTGCTCACACACCCTAACCCTAACCCACTCCCTGCTCACACACCCTAACCCTAACCCACTCTCTGCTCACACACCCTAACCCTAACCCACTCCCTGCTCACACACCCTAACCCTAACAGACACCCTGCTCACACACCCTAACCCTAACCCACTCCCTGCTCACACACCCTAACCCTAACCCACTCCCTGCTCACACACCCTAACCCTAACCCACTCCCTGCTCACACACCCTAACCCTAACAGACACCCTGCTCACACACCCTAACCCTAACCCACTCCCTGCTCACACAACCCCTAACACTAACCCTGACCTTAACCTTAACCCTGACATGTCAGAACATTCTGGTGACTTGTCAGGACATTCTGCTGACTTGGTAGGACATTCTGGTGACTTGTCAGGACATTCTGGTGACTTATCAGGACATTCTGGTTACTTGTCAGGACATTCTGATGACTTGGTAGGACATTCTGGTGACTTGTCAGGACATTCTGGTGACTTGGTAGGATATTCTGGTGACTTGTCAGGACATTCTGGTGACTTGTCAGGACATTCTGATGACTTGGTAGGACATTCTGGTGACTTGTCAGGACATTCTGGTGACTTGTCAGGACATTCTGGTGACTTGGTAGGACATTCTGGTGACTTGGTAGGACATTCTGGTCTGATAAGGTAGGAAAACATGTATACACACACACTCACACACACTCACACACACACACACACACACACTCACACACTCACACACACACACACACACACACACACACACACACACACACACACACACACACACACACACACACACACACACACACACACACTCACACACACACACACACACACACACACACACACACCAACAAGATCTCACGGTTTTACCAATTTGTCTTCATATTTGGAGGTATTTTGTATACGCTAGGTTCCTCCACTGCTGCACCCTGGGTTTCTCCGCTGCTGCACCCTGGGTTTCTCCGCTGCTGCACCCTGGGTTACTCCACTGCTGCACCCTGGGTTTCTCCGCTGCTGCACCCTGGGTTTCTCCGCTGCTGCACCCTGGGTTTCTCCGCTGCTGCACCCTGGGTTTGGGATAAGGTTAAAACAAAAATAACTCCACGGTTAAGCTTAGGAATTCATTTAGACAATTAAGAGTTAAGGTTTGGGATACAGAGCTCACGGCTTACATCCATACGCTACCCCCGTCCACAATGCGCTAGTAAAAGTCTTCTTGATGGGAATAGTGCTCACAGTCATCTCCCGACGTCCTGGTTACCTGGATGGACGTCAGCATGCGCAGTGGACCTGGCTGTGTATATAATAACATGTTAGATGTGTTATGTATGACCTGGCTGTGTATATAATAACATGTTAGATGTTTTATGTATGACCTGGCTGTGTATATAATAACATGTTAGATGTTTTATGTATGACCTGGCTGTGTATATAACATCATGTTAGATGTGTTATGTATGACCTGGCTGTGTATATAATAACATGTTAGATGTTTTATGTATGACCTGGCTGTGTATATAACAACATGTTAGATGTTTTATGTATGACCTGGCTGTGTATATAACATCATGTTAGATGTGTTATGTATGACCTGGCTGTGTATATAATAACATGTTAGATGTTTTATGTATGACCTGGCTGTGTATATAATAACATGTTAGATGTTTTATGTATGACCTGGCTGTGTATATAACATCATGTTAGATGTGTTATGTATGACCTGGCTGTGTATATAATAACATGTTAGATGTTTTATGTATGACCTGGCTGTGTATATAACAACATGTTAGATGTTTTATGTATGACCTGGCTGTGTATATAACAACATGTTAGATGTTTTATGTATGACCTGGCTGTGTATATAATAACATGTTAGATGCTTTATGTATGACCTGGCTGTGTATATAACATCATGTTAGATGTTTTATGTATGACCTGGCTGTGTATATAATAACATGTTAGATGTTTTATGTATGACCTGGCTGTGTATATAATAACATGTTAGATGTTTTATGTATGACCTGGCTGTGTATATAACATCATGTTAGATGTTTTCTGTATGACCTGGCTGTGTATATAACATCATGTTAGATGTGTTATGTATGACCTGGCTGTGTATATAACAACATGTTAGATGTTTTATGTATGACCTGGCTGTGTATATAGTAACATGTTAGATGTTTTATGTATGACCTGGCTGTGTATATAACAACATGTTAGATGTTTTATGTATGACCTGGCTGTGTATATAATAACATGTTAGATGTTTTATGTATGACCTGGCTGTGTATATAATAACATGTTAGATGTTTTATGTATGACCTGGCTGTGTATATAATAACATGTTAGATGTTTTATGTATGACCTGGCTGTGTATATAACAACATAATACAACAATATAACAACAACAATATATATAAGGTATGCAGGGCCTTATAAAATAACTCCAATGTGAAAGAGGTTTATAATATAATACCCACAACAACATCTCTGATATTATGTGAGAGAGGTTTATA
>JAKYLM010000180.1:70000-82500 GCA_023634145.1 Thymallus thymallus | reverse complement strand
GAAGGGTGAAGTGTGAAGGGTGAAGAGTGAAGGGTGAAGTGTGAAGGGTGAAGAGTGAAGAGTGAAGGGTGAAGGGTGAAGTGTGAAGGGTGAAGGGTGAAGAGTGAAGAGTGAAGAGTGAAGGGTGAAGGGTGAAGGGTGAAGAGTCAAGAGTCAAGATTGAAGGGTGAAGAGTGAAGGGTGAAGAGTGAAGAGTGAAGAGTGAAGAGTGAAGGGTGAAGGGTGAAGAGTGAAGGGTGAAGAGTGAAGAGTGAAGTGTGAAGGGTGAAGAGTGAAGAGTGAAGGTTGAAGGGTGAAAGGTGAAGAGTGAAGGCTGAAGAGTGAAGAGTGAAGTGTGAAGTGTGAAGAATCAAGAGTGAAGGGTGAAGTGTGAAGGGTGAAGAGAGAAAGGTGAAGAATGAAGGGTGAAGAGTGAAGAGTGAAGAGTGAAGGGTGATGTGTGAAGGGTGAAGATTGAAGGGTGAAGAGTGAAAGGTGAAGAGTGAAGGCTGAAGAGTGAAAAGTGAAGGGTGAAGTGTGAAGGGTGAAGAGTGAAGAGTGAAGGGTGAAGGGTGAAGGGTGAAGAGTAGAGGGTGAAGGGTGAAGGGTGAAGAGTGAATGATTAAGTGTGAAGGGTGAAGGTGTGAAGGGTGAAGAGTGAAGGGTGAAGGGTGAAGAGTGAAGGGTGAAGTGTGGAGGGTGAAGAGTGAAGAGTGAAGAGTGAAGGGTGAAGTGTGAAGGGTGAAGGGTGAAGGGTGAAGGGTGAAAAGTGAAGAGTGAAGAGTGAAGAGTGAAGGGTGAAGAGTGAAGGGTGAAGTGTGAAGGGTTAAGTGTGAAGGGTGAAGCTTGGAGGGTGAAGAGTGGAGGGTGAAGAGTGAAGAGTGAAGAGTGAAGGGTGAAGTGTGAAGGGTGAAGGGTGAAGGGTGAAGGGTGAAGTGTGAAAAGTGAAGAGTGAAGGGTGAAGAGTGAAGGGTGAAGAGTGAAGGGTGAAGTGTGAAGGGTTAAGTGTGAAGGGTGAAGCTTGGAGGGTGAAGAGTGAAGGGTGAAGAGTGAAGTGTGAAGAGTGAAGAGTGAAGGGTGAAGAGTGAAGGGTGAAGTGTGAAGGGTTAAGTGTGAAGGGTGAAGCTTGGAGGGTGAAGAGTGAAGGTTGAAGAGTGAAGGGTGAAGAGTGAAGAGTGAAGGGTGAAGTGTGAAGGGTGAAATGTGAAGGGTGAAGGGTGAAGGGTGAAGGGTGAAGGGTGAAGGGTGAAGAGTGAAGGGTGAAGAGTGAAGTGTGAAGGGTGAGGGGTGAAGAGTGAAGGGTGAAGAGTGAAGGGTCAAGTGTGAAGGGTGAAGAGTGGAGGGTGAAGAGTGAAGGGTGAAGGGTGAAGAGTGAAGGGTCAGCCGGGTTATGACTTTCCAATTATTTTCCAATCAATTGTAACACCTCCTTCTTTAACATCCTTGGCATGTGTTGCAGGAATGTCAGAAACTCAACTTTGCTCGGTCTAACCTCCACCCATAATAGAATCTGACCTCTGTGTCCCAAATTGCACTATTTCATATAGTGCACTACTTTTGACCAGGGCCCATATGGTCAAAAGTAGTGCACTATAAATAGAATCAGGAGGATGGGATCCATCAGTTGGGTTCCTGGATACTTTCACAGCATTATAAGGCTGCATTGAGACAATGACCCCAGATCAGTCAACTGTACATTATCCCAGAGTCCCTCTAACTGCCCTGAATGTCTCTGCTGATCCCACAGCTATTGTATGCAGCAATCATGTGTCTATGAATCAGAGTTATACTGTTGGTACTGAGGCGGTGTGCCCTAGTAGGAAGTCCACTGTGTACAGCTCACCCTGCACTAACATAAATAACATGAGAATATCTACTTCTGCTAAGATTCCCAGTAAAGCAATGAAACAATCAAGCATCCCAGAAAAGTGCTAAAAATAGCCCACGTTAACATTTGTAGCCTATGAAACAAAGTTCATGAAACGAATAACTTGCTAGTAACAGATGACATTCATATTCTATCTCTGAAATGCACTTAGACAATACCTTTGATGATACAGTGGTAGCAATACAAGGTTATAACATCTACAGAAAAGACAGAAATGCCAAAGGCGGAGGTGTTGCTGTTTATATTCAGAACCACGTTCCTCACCTAAAGCCCATTCTGGTGGGAAGCTGCTATAGACCGTCAGTATCTGGATAGTATCTGGATATTATGTGTGAGATGCTTGATAATGTATGTGATATCAACAGAGAAGTATATTTTCTGGGTGATTTAAATATAAGTCAAGCTTCAAACAGTAACCAGTGGCTGCATATCATGCTAGTTACAAACAGCACAGGAGTTAAATCATCAACATGTATGTATCACATCTTTACTAATGCTGCAGACATTTGTTTGAAAGCAGTATCCAGATCCATGGGATGTAGTGATCACAATATAGTAGCCATATGCAGGAAAACCAAAGTTCCAAACTGTAAAAATGCCCTTTGATTGATGAAGAATTGAAAAATGGTATGGTTGAGAGGGATGAGGCAACAGGAATGGCAAATAAGTCTGGCAGCACAACCGATTGGCAAAGGTACTGAAAATAGAGAAATCATGTGACTTAAGCTGAACAAAAAGAAGCAGAAACTCCACTATGAAACAAAGATACATTATATAAAGAATGACAGTTAAAAGCTTTGGAGCATCTTAAATGAAATGTTTGGCAAAAAGGTAAACTCAGCTCCATCATTCATTGAATCAGATGGCTCATTCATCACAAAACCCACTGAATCAGATGGCTCATTCATCACAAAACCCACTGAATCAGATGGCTCATTCATCACAAAACCCACTGAATCAGATGGCTCATTCATCACAAAACCCACTGAATCAGATGGCTCATTCATCACAAAACCCACTGAATCAGATGGCTCATTCATCACAAAACCCACTGAATCAGATGGCTCATTCATCACAAAACCCACTGAATCAGATGGCTCATTCATCACAAAACCCACTGAATCAGATGGCTCATTCATCACAAAACCCACTGAATCAGATGGCTCATTCATCACAAAACCCACTGATATTGACAACTACTTTAATGATTTTTTCATTGGCAAGATTAGCAAATGTAGGCATGAATTAACATCAACTACACATCCAAGTATATCTGACCAAATGATGAAAGACAAGCGTCATTGTTTATTCTGTTGTCTTTCAACAATGACAAGCCGCTGGGACAATTTGGATGGAACATTTCTTTTGCACAACAGTGGACGATATCTTCAACTAACACAAATGACTGATGATTGGCTGGGAGAAAATTATGATAAAAGATTGTGGGGGCTGTTTTGTTAGACTAGATTTTGACATTGTTGATCATAGTGTGTGTTATGGCTTTACGCCCCCCTGTTACATTGTGGATAAAGAGTTATCTGTCTAACAGAACACAGATGGTGTTCTTTAATGGAAGCCTCTCAAACATAGTCCATGTAGAATCAGGAATTCCCCAGAGCAGCTGTTAAGGCCCCTTACTAAGATCTTTACTAATGACATGCCACTGGTCTTGAGTAAAGCCAGTGTGTCTGTGTATGCAGATGACTCAACACTATACACGTCAGCAACTGAAATGTCTGCAACACTTAACAAAGAGCTGCAGTTAGTTACAGAGTTGGTGGCAAGGAATAAGTTAGTCCTGAATATTTAAAAAAACAGAAGCAATGTAATTGGGACAAATCATTCACTAAACCCTAAAACTCAACTAAATATTGTAATGAATACTGTGGAAATTGAGCAAGTTGAGGAGACTAAACTGCTTGGAGTAACCCTGGATTATAAACTGTCATGGTCAAAACATACTGATGCAACAGTAGCTAGGATGGGGAGAAGTCTGTCCATAATAAAGCACTGCTCTACCTTCTTAACAGCACTATCAACAAGGCAGGTCCTACAGGCCCTAGTTTTGTCACAACTGGACTACTGTTCAGTCATGTGGTCAGGTTCCACAAAAAGGGACTTGCAAAATTGCAATTAGCTCAGAACAGGGCAGCACAGCTGGCCCTTGGATGTACACAGAGAGCTAACATTAATAATATGCATGTCAATCTCTCCTGGCTCAAAGTGGAGGAGAGATTGACTTCATCACTACTTGTATTTGTGAGAGGTATTGAAAGCACCAAGCTGTCTGTTTGAACAACTCGGACACCCATGCATACCCCAAAAGGCATGCCACCAGAGGCCTCGTCAAAGTCCCCAAGTCCAGAACAGACTATGGGAGACGCACAGTACTACATAAAACCATGAGTACATGCAACTCTATTCCACATCAATTAACTCAAGAAAGCAGTAAAATTAGATTAAAAAAACCCCAGATAAAATACACCTTATGGAACAGTCGGGACTGTGAAGAGACACAGACACGGGCACAGACTCATGCATACACACACACGACAACATAAGCCCTTTACACACACGTACACATGGATTTTGTGTTGTAGATATGTGGTAGTAGAGTAGTGGCCTGAGGGCACACACTTAATGTGTTGTGAAATCTGTTGTGAATGTATTGTAATGTTTTTAAAATTGAATAAGTGCCTTAATTTAGAGTAGCTGCTGCCTTCATCCATAATAAATAATAATACAAATGCAATGCCATTTGGCATGCGGTTAACGTGTCGACTATAGCTTTGTTATCTCTGAATTGTCGCTATGAGAAATTGAATTAATTTCTATTTTGTTCTCTTCTGAGTGACAAGATTGCTTTTGCCTCCAGGGAAGGCTATCTGTGTATGTGTGTGTGTGTGTGTGTGTGTGGGTGGGTGGGTGGGTGTGTGTGTTTGTCTCCAGGGCTGGTAAATTGTATTCTGACCTGATGTCCTTCTGTGTATCTCAGACGTTACAGCAGCGGACCGACGTCACCCTCCAAACGCACAATGTCAATGATAATCATAATGTCATTGTGTGATTTAAGGGAAACAGACGATTTTTCTAAAACACAAGGACAGTCAAAAGAAATCTTCAAGAGCTGAAAAACAGTCATTTTTCGTCTTTTCAGATACGTTTTAAAAAATACATTAACAAGAAGTAAATCATACTGTATGTCTACTGAATGTTTTCCATCTGTAGGATTCAAGACTGATATATTGTTTGTTTTTGCACATAATAATAATAATAATATTAATAATAATAATAACAATAATAACAATAATAATAATAATAATAACAATAATAATAACAGTAATAATAATAATTATTATTATTAATTCAAAGATATTGAAAAATTGTGTCCATCAGTGCCCTACTTAAACAGTGTTGGTGCATACATACCGCCTCTGCCTATCTGAAGCAAAAGATACCGAAATTCTATCAACACATCTTCTGTGCTACAGATCTATCAACACATCTTCTGTGCTACAGATCTATCAACACATCTTCTGTGCTACAAATTATCAACACATCTTCTGTGCTACAGATCTATCAACACATCTTCTGTGCTACAGATCTATCAACACATCTTCTGTGCTACAGATCTATCAACACATCTTCTGTGCTACAGATCTATCAACACATCTTCTGTGCTACAGATCTATCAACACATCTTCTGTGCTACAGATCTATCAACACATCTTCTGTGCTACAGATCTATCAACACATCTTCTGTGCTACAGATCTATCAACACATCTTCTGTGCTACAGATCACGCCTAATCTCTGCTCCTCCCCACCTACAGACAAAAACTTAAACAGGAAGACCAATCTGAATATATACTTCAAGATTGTTGTGATCACACGGACTGGGAAATGTTCTGGATCACCTCTTTTTATGTAATTGGTATTTTTTTCAGGGGGGGGGGGGGGGGGGGTTACAGGTACAGGTAAATCATTTAAAGTAATAATCATTCAGATATATATTCACAAAATAAATTATATATATACAGTGCATTTGGAAAGTATTCAGACCCTTTGACTTTTTCCACATTTTGTTACGTTACGATCTATACACAATACCCCATAATGGCAAAGCAAAAATAGGTTTTTAGATTTTGTTGCAAATGTATAAAAATAAAAACAGAAATATCCCATTTACCTGAGTATTCAGACCCTTTACTGAGTACTTTATTAAGTATTCAGACCCTTTACTGAGTACTTTGTTGAAGAACCTTTGGCAGCGATGCATCGATTATTCTTAAGTATGACTCTACAAGCTTAGCACACCTGTATTTGGGGAGTTTCTCCCATTCCTCTCTGCAGATTCTCTCAAGCTCTGTGAGGTTGGATAGGGAGCGTCATTGTACAGCTATTTTCAGGTCTCTACAGAGATGTTAGATCGGGTTCAAGTCCGGGCTCTGACTGGGCCACTCAAGGAAATTCAGAGACTTGTCTAGAAGCAACTCCTGCTGTGAGGGCTTGGTTGTGGTAAGGCCTCTTACTCCCACCTAGGGGAGGAGAGAGGCACACAACCAAGTCCTCACACCCTAACTAGGGAGATTATGATCCCCAATCAGAGACAGCTGTCTAGCGTTGTCTCTGATTGGGGATAGTATTTAAGCTCCACACAAAGCCACCTGTGTGTGGATCATTGTTCGTTTGTCTGCACTGCAAGCAGCCCACAACGTAAGTCACTGTGTTTAGTTTAGTTTGTATTTTGTTATTATACTCTCCTTTGTTATTTTATGCCTCGTGAGTACATCTCATAAAATAAAAAGGATGACACTTCACCAGCGCTCTGTGAATCGTCCCATCAATCCTAACTGTGACACCTGCGTTGGCTTGGCTGTGTGCTTACGGTCGTTGTCCTGTTGGAAGGTGAACCTTTGCCCCAGGACCTCTCTGTACTTTGCTCCGTTCATCTGTCCCTCGATCCTGACTAGTCTCCCAGTCCCTGCCGCTGAAAAACATCCCCACAGCATGATGCTGCCACCACCATGCTTCACCGTAGGGATGGTGCCAGGTTTCCTCCAGACGTGACGTTTGGCATTCAGGCCAAAGAGTTCAATCTTGGTTTCAGAGAGCCCTTTAGGTACCTTTTGGTAAAGTCCAAGCGGCCTGTCATGTGCCTTTTACTAAGAAGTGGGTTTTCTCTGGTCACTCTACCATAAAGGCCTGATTGGTGGAGTGCTGCAGACATGGTTGTCCTTCTGGAAGGTCCTCCCAACTCCACAGAGGAACTCTGGAGCTCTGTCAGAGTGACCATTGTATTCTTGGTCACCTCTCTGACCAATAACCTTCTCCCCCGATTGCTTAGTTTGGCCAGGTGGCCAGCTCTAGGAAGAGTGTTGGTGGTTCCAAACTTCTTCCATTTAAGAATAATGGAGGCCACTGTGTTCTTGGGGACCTTCAATGCTGCAGAAATATTTTGGTACTCTTCCCCAGATCTGTGCCTCAATGCAATCCTGTCTCGGAGGCTTTTGGCTTTTGCTCTGACATGCACTGTCAACTGGTGTGTGCCTTTCCAAATCATGTCCAATCAATTTAATTTACCACAGGTGGACTCCAATCAAGTTGAAGAAATATCTCAAGGATGATCAATGGAAACAGGATGAACCTGAGCTCAATTTCAAGTCTCACAGCAAAGGGTCTGAATACTTACGTAAATCATGTTTTTTTTTATTTTTAACAATAAATTTACAAACATTTATAGAAACCTGTTTTCGCTTTGTCATTATGGGGTATTGTGTGTAGATTGATGAGGTAAAAAGTAATGTAATCCATTTTAGAATAAGGCTGTAACGTAACAAAATGTGGAAAAAGAATGGGTCTGAATACTTTCTGGATGAATATATTTATATTCCGGACTATGACATTGATTGTTCTGATATTTCTTAATTTCTTACTTTTTAGATTATGTGCATATTGTTTTGTATAGTTTTTTAGGCATTATAACTGTTGGAGCTAGAAACACAAGCATATTGTTAGGTGTTACTGTACTGTTGGAGCTAGAAACACAAGCATATTGTTAGGTATTACAGTACTGTTGGAGCTAGAAACACAAGCATATTGTTAGGTGTTACTGTACTGTTGGAGCTAGAAACACAAGCATATTGTTAGGTATTACAGTACTGTTGGAGCTAGAAACACAAGCATTTTTCTGCACCTGAGATAACATCTGCAAAGCAGTGTACACAACCAATAAACATTGATTTGATTGGTTCAGATGCAAAGCTTTGCAGGTTAAATATCAAACTACAAAAAACAATGTTCTTATTGGTTTTTCTGTTTACAATCATGAAGGAAATAGAGAAAAACAAAATGGGTTCCATTGCACCAGACAAGTAACCAATCAGATTTGAATCCAGGTAGGTTTGAGTGTGGAGAGAATGAATGGGTGTCTCCCAAATAGCACCCTTTTCCCTATATAGTGCACTACATTTGACCAGAACCCTATGGGTCTATGTCTCTCTCACTCACTCACTCACTCACTCACTCACTCACTCACTCACTCACTCACTCACTCACTCACTCACTCACTCACTCTCTCTCTCTTTCTTCCCCTCCCTCACTAGCCTCTCTCTTTCCCTCTCTCTCTCTCCATCTCTACCCCTACTCTCCCTTTCTTCTCTCTCTATCTTCCCCCCTCTCTCTCCCCCATCTCTCCCTTTTCTGGGTGATGAACAACTATGTCAGAACACTAGAATGGATGTTTCAAGTAAGAGGGTTGAGGAAATGTAGTTTGGAGTCATGAGTCTGGATGAAATGGGTTCTGTCGACCTGGTCCTGGAGTGATCCATCATCACTATCTGACTCACTGTGTGCACCCTAAACAGCACACTTCTTCTGACCAGGGACCATAGGGCTTTGGTCAAAAGAAGTGCACTCTATAGGGAATTGGGTGCCTTTTCAGACTCACAGTTAACCATTTGCATTTTTTCATTTCAGTCATTACGCTCTTATCCAGACAGACTTACAGTTAGTGCATTCATCTTAGGATAGCTAGGTTGAGACAACCACATATCACAGGCATAGTGACTACATGCTCCCTCAATAAAGTAGTTATCAGCATAGTCAGTACTAGAAGCTGTTAGCTAGCTGGTGCTACATGTATAGAAATACAATCACTATAATGGGAATCTCCATTCATGTCAATCAATCAATCAATCAATCAATCAAATTTATTTATAAATCCCTTTTTAGATCAGCAGATGTCACGAAGTGCAATTCAGAAACCCATCCTAAAACCCCAAACAGCAAGTAATGCAGATGTAGAAGCACGGTGGCTAGGAAAAACTCCTGGTCTGTCATGGGCTATGGGGATAGTTACAAATGGCACCTGATTCGTTCAGCGCACTAATTCATGCCCTAACAGATCTGGTCAACAGTAGCACACTATAGAAAGAATAGGGTGCCATTTTGGATGAAGCCCCTATTCTCTTCATGTGAATTAAAGGAAGCATTTCATTCTCTATAGGACTATTGGATACACTGACGTCATAGTCAAAATCAAATCAAATCCTCATTTATATTTGACATTGATTGATGGGAGTGAAATGTTACTTCATTTTTGTGTATGGAAACTTTTACACTACAGATATTTGTAAGATATTGAGGGCTTTTTATACAACCTTTGACCTTTAAAGTTTATGTTAAAGTATAATCATTCACTATTCTACAGCTCTACATACACTAAGGATGTGTCCCAAGTGACACCCTATTCCCAATGTAGTGTACTAATTTCTTCTATGGGCCCTGGTCAAAAGTAGTACACTACATAGGGAATATGGTGCCATTTAGGACACATACTAAGTGTCTATGTAACATGTTAGCCAAATGTACGCTGAATTCACTATACTGAAAATAGTGCACTTTATAGGGAATAGGGTGCCTTTTGGAATGCATAAAAAGCTTTTGGGACGATAAAAATGGGCCAGATGTGGGTGTTACTCTTCCTAAACAGAGTCGATGACTTCCCTGTGGTGGTTTAACATCCATTGATCCACCAGCTGCCTACTGGGGTGAGGAGGAGGTAGAGGAGAACAGAGGAGAACACAGGAGAACAGAGGAGAACAGAGGAGAACAGAGGAGAACACAGGAGAACAGAGGAGAACAGAGGAGAACACAGGAGAACAGAGGAGAAAAGAGGAGAACACAGGAGAACAGAGGAGAACAGAGGAGAACAGAGGAGAACAGAGGAGAACACAGGAGAACACAGGAGAACAGAGGAGAACACAGGAGAACAGAGGAGAACACAGGAGAACACAGGAGAACACAGGAGAACAGAGAACAGAGGAGAACACAGGAGAACACAGGAGAACACAGGAGAACACAGGAGAACAGAGGAGAACAGAGGAGAACAGAGGAGAACAGAGGAGAAAAGAGGAGAACAGAGGAGAAAAGAGGAGAACACAGGAGAACAAAGGAGAACAGAGGAGAACAGAGGAGAAAAGAGGAGAAAAGAGGAGAACACAGGAGAACAAAGGAGAACAGAGGAGAACAGAGGAGAACAGAGGAGAAAAGAGGAGAACACAGGAGAACACAGGAGAACACAGGAGAACACAGGAGAACAGAGGAGAACAGAGGAGAACAGAGGAGAAAAGAGGAGAACACAGGAGAACACAGGAGAACACAGGAGAACAGAGGAGAACAGAGGAGAACAGAGGAGAACAGAGGAGAAAAGAGGAGAACACAGGAGAACACAGGAGAAAAGAGGAGAACACAGGAGAACACAGGAGAACACAGGAGAACACAGGAGAACAGAGGAGAACAGAGGAGAACAGAGGAGAAAAGAGGAGAACACAGGAGAACAGAGGAGAACAGAGGAGAACACAGGAGAACACAGGAGAACAGAGGAAAACACATGAGAAAAGAGGAGAACACAGGAGAACACAGGAGAACACAGGAGAACAGAGGATAACACAGGAGAACACAGGAGAACAGAGGAGAACAGAGGAGAACATAGGAGAAAAGAGGAGAACACAGGAGAACACAGGAGAAAAGAGGAGAACACAGAAGAACACAGGAGAACACAGGAGAACAGAGGAGAACACAGGAGAACAGAGGAGAACAGAGGAGAACACAGGAGAACACAGGAGAACAGAGGAGAACAGAGGAGAACAGAGGAGAACAGAGGAGAACACAGGAGAACAGAGGAGAACAGAGGATAACACAGGAGAACACAGGAGAACACAGGAGAACAGAGGAGAACACAGGAGAACAGAGGAGAACAGAGGAGAACACAGGAGAACACAGGAGAACAGAGGAGAACAGAGGAGAACAGAGGAGAACACAGGAGAACACAGGAGAACACAGGAGAACAGAGGAGAACACAGGAGAACACAGGAGAACAGAGGAGAACAGATGAGAACAGAGGAGAACACAGGAGAACAGAGGAGAACACAGGAGAACACAGGAGAACAGAGGAGAACAGAGGAGAACACAGGAGAACACAGGAGAACAGAGGAGAACACAGGAGAACACAGGAGAAGAGAGGAGAACAGAGGAGAAGAGAGGAGAACAGAGGAGAACAGAGGAGAACACAGGAGAACACAGGAGAACAGAGGAGAACAGAGGAGAACAGAGGAGAACAGAGGATAACAGATGAAGATACACTGTACTGGTATCTGAATACATACTATGGTTACATCCCAATTGGCACCCCATTCCCTATATATTTTCCCTATGTAGTGCACTACTTTTGACCAAGGCGTTGAGCCTCTAGGGCGAGGTCCTTGACCTCTGGATGGTATAACCTGGATTTTGTTTTTCCTTTCAACCTTAAGGTATTATTATTATGGTTATCTATATGATTCCCCACACAGGCAAGTTCCCAGGGGAAGGTGTGTGTGTGTCCTGACAGAGAGTGTCAGTTCCCAGGGGAAGGTGTGTGTGTGTCCTGACAGAGAGTGTCAGTTCCCAGGGGAAGGTGTGTGTGTGTCCTGACAGAGAGTGTCAGTTCCCAGGGGAAGGTGTGTGTGTGTCCTGGCAGAGAGTGTCAGTTCCCAGGGGAAGGTGTGTGTGTGTCCTGACAGAGAGTGTCAGATCCCAGGAGAAGGTGTGTGTGTGTCCTGACAAAGTGTCAGTTCCCAGGAGAAGGTGTGTGTGTGTCCTGACAGAGTGTCAGTTCCCAGGGGAAGGTGTGTGTGTGTCCTGACAGAGAGTGTCAGTTCCCAGGGGAAGGTGTGTGTGTGTCCTGACAGAGTGTCAGTTCCCATGAGAAGGTGTGTGTGTGTCCTGACAGAGAGTGTCAGTTCCCAGGGGAAGGTGTGTGTGTGTCCTGACAGAGTGTCAGTTCCCATGAGAAGGTGTGTGTGTGTCCTGACAGAGAGTGTCAGTTCCCAGGAGAAGGTGTGTGTGTGTCCTGACAGAGTGTCAGTTCCCAGGGGAAGGTGTGTGTGTGTCCTGACAGAGAGTGTCAGTTCCCAGGGGAAGGTGTGTGTGTGTCCTGACAGAGAGTGTCAGTTCCCAGGAGAAGGTGTGTGTGTGTCCTGACAAAGTGTCAGTTCCCAGGAGAAGGTGTGTGTGTGTCCTGACAGAGTGTCAGTTCCCAGGGGAAGGTGTGTGTGTGTCCTGACAGAGAGTGTCAGTTCCCAGGGGAAGGT
>JAKYLM010000180.1:17500-65000 GCA_023634145.1 Thymallus thymallus | reverse complement strand
TGTAAGGGGTTCTTCTACATAGAAGATCATATTAAATCCCAGGACATAGTGTCTATAATACTGTAAGGGGTTCTTCTACATAGAAGACCATAGTAAATCCCAGGACATAGTGTCTATAATACTGTAAGGGGTTCTTCTACACAGAAGATCATAGTAAATCCCAGGACATAGTGTCTATAATACTGTAAGGGGTTCTTCTACACAGAAGATCATAGTAAATCCCAGGACATAGTGTCTATAATACTGTAAGGGGTTCTTCTACATAGAAGATCATAGTAAATCCCAGGACATAGTGTCTATAATACTGTAATAAGCTCACATAGTTGCTGTCACAAACTCCAAACTCCACACAGTTTCACTGACTAGTTTAATATTAGGTTCCCAGTGAGAAAACAGTTTCTGTACTTGCAGGATTCATATAAATTAATTTTGATCAGGTTTTTGTATTGTCGAACCGTATTAGTTTTTTTTATCAACATTTGTCAATAACACAATCAAATAGTTTAGTATTCTCCTTGTAGCCCTAGTTGTCCTGAAAAGAACATGGTGAAACACTTCATTGTGAGGATAAATATAAGGGCTGGACATGCAGATAAATGAAGGTCTGGTAATTGAAAAGTCGTTTTTTCCTGGGGACTTGGGGCTGATAGAGTTAAACACTGAACAATGCTTTGACCACAAATAAATCAAAACCTACTTGAAAAAGTAAAAAGTTCTAACGCATCAGTGCCGGTCCAAATAGCCAGTGTCTGGACGACCACTTCAAACACACACGCACACGCACACGCACACGCACACAGTTGATACTTTTTAATCAGTAATTAACAACATTGATAATTTACCTTTGCATAATTAAAGATGTTATGCTAATCTCACTTGCAAATTGATTTTGGATTAAAAAAAACCTGTGTGTAAACATTTGTTGGTTTTCCACAAGTGGTCGAGAAAGTACCATCGTCTTACTTCAGTAAAAATATAGATACCTTAGTAGAAAGTTACCAAGGTAAAAGTAACTGTGTGAATTGGTCAGTTTCCTGTCCTGCTACAGTAAGCATTCAAAATGTAACGAGTACTTGTAGGTGTCAGTTTCCTGTCCTGCTACAGTAAGCATTCAAAATGTAACGAGTACTTGTGGGTGTCTGTTTCCTAGATCAGACCTTCTAGTCTAACACCTTGATCTGACCTTCCAGTGTAACACCTATATCTTCCAGTGTAACACCTAGATCTGACCTTCTAGTCCAACACCTAGACCTTCTAGTCCAACACCTAGACCTTCTAGTCTAACACCTATACCTTCTAGTCCAACACCTAGACCTTCTAGTCTAACTCTTAGATCAGACCTTCTAATGTAACACCTAGATCAGACCTTCTAGTGTAACACCTAGACCTTCTAGTCTAACACCTAGACCTTCTAGTCTAACACCTAGATCAGACCTTCTAGTGTAACACCTAGATCAGACCTTCTAGTGAAACACCTAGACCTTCTAGTCCAACACCTAGACCTTCTACTCTAACACCTAGATCAGACCTTCTAGTCTAACACCTAGACCTTCTACTCTAACACCTAGATCAGACCTTCTAGTCTAACACCTAGACCTTCTACTCTAACACCTAGATCAGACATTCTAGTCTAACACCTAGACCTTCTAGTGTAACATCTAGATCAGACCTTCTAGTGTAACACCTAAATCAGACTTTCTAGTCTAACACCTACATCTGACATTCTAGTCTAACACCTATACCTTCTAGTCTAACACCTAGATCAGACCTTCTAGTGTAACACCTAGATCAGACCTTCTAATCACACAGTACAGCCTTATGAAGACTACAATATATATTTCCTGTTATTTGTGTTCAACAGTGTCAGGGCAAAACATATTATCATGTTGTACTCATTTTTTTGTTTTTTCCTAAACAGAAACGAGTACATTTGCTAATTGCCTGTGCATGTCTGGATATTCTCTCATTGATTTGTGGAATGCATTTGCGTAATTACATATGGGCTAAATGAACCATGACAAAGCTGAGCATCTGCATTTTCTCACAAGGAGACGGTATGAGGGAGAAGAAGAGGGAGAGAGAGAGAGAGAGAGAGAGAGAGAGAGAGAGAGAGAGAGAGAGAGAGAGAGAGAGAGAGAGAGAGAGAGAGAGAGAGAGAGAGAGAGAGAGAGAGAGAGAGAGAGAGAGAGAGAGAGAGAGAGAGAGAGAGAGAGAGAGAGAGAGAGAGAGACAGAGAGAGAGACAGAGAGAGAGAGACAGAGAGAGAGACAGAGAGAGAGAGAGAGAGACAGGGAGAGAGACAGAATCCTTCTAACATCCCTTATCTTTCCTCTCTAATCCAGTTCACATCCATGCTATTGTCATTGTGATGTATGAGTCTGTACAGTACCATCTCCTTGCCATGTCAAGCCTATGAAAAATATATGAAAAATATATGCATCCGTCCATATCATGTATGATGATATCAGTGCCATGATGTATGTATGCCTTAAAGTTCCATCTAGCTGAATAAAACGACTCCTATAGCATCAGCCTACCTAGAGCAACAGCTAGTCTTTAGCGAAGCACAGTCTGCCAACTGAATATTAATAGAGTATGGTGAGCATTTTGTCCAGTCTGGTAGCTGAATATTAATAGAGTATGGTGAGCATTTTGTCCAGTCTGGTACCTGAATATTAATAGAGTATGGTGAGCATTTTGTCCAGTCTGGTACCTGAATATTAATAGAGTATGGTGAGCATTTTGTCCAGTCTCGTACCTGAATATTAATAGAGTATGGTGAGCATTTTGTCCAGTCTGGTACCTGAATATTATTAGAGTATGGTGAGCATTTTGTCCAGTCTGGTACCTGAATATTATTAGAGTATGGTGAGCATTTTGTCCAGTCTGGTAGCTGAATATTATTAGAGTATGGTGAGCATTTTGTCCAGTCTGGTACCTGAATATTAATAGAGTATGGTGAGCATTTTGTCCAGTCTGGTACCTGAATATTATTAGAGTATGGTGAGCATTTTGTCCAGTCTGGTATCCAGGAAATAACAAGGAAGATTGTGGGAGTTTCTGAGCTCTGTTAAATCAGAGAGCATATGAAGCCAGATCTGGTCTGGTCTCAAAGGTTTTTGATTAGTGCCCTGTCCAGGGGGTGTCCTGTACATCAAGCTGTCTCACTACAGAAACAGTAGATAGACTAGTGTCCTGTCCAGGGGGTGTCCTGTACATCAAGCTGTCTCACTACAGAAACAGTAGATAGACTCGTGTCCTGTCCAGGGGGTGTCCTGTACATCAAGCTGTCTCACTACAGAAACAGTAGATAGACTAGTGTCCTGTCCAGGGGGTGTCCTGTACATCAAGCTGTCTCACTACAGAAACAGTAGACAGACTAGTGTCCTGTCCAGGGGGTGTCCTGTACATCACGCTGTCTCACTACAGAAACAGGAGATAGACTAGTGTCCTGTCCAGGAGGTGTACTGTACATCAAGCTGTCTCACTATAGAAACAGTAGACAGACTAGTGTCCTGTCCAGGGGGTGTCCTTTACATCAAGCTGTCTCTCTACAGAAACAGGAGATAGACTAGTGTCCTGTCCAGGGGGTGTCATGTACATCAAGCTGTCTCACTACAGAAACAGTAGACAGACTAGTGTCCTGTCCAGGAGGTGTCATGTACATCAAGCTGTCTCACTACAGAAACAGGAGATAGACTAGTGTCCTGTCCAGGAGGTGTCATGTACATCAAGCTGTCTCACTACAGAAACAGTAGATAGACTAGTGTCCTGTCCAGGGGGTGTCCTGTACATCAAGCTGTCTCACTACAGAAACAGTAGACAGACTAGTGTCCTGTCCAGGGGGTGTCCTGTACATCAAGCTGTCTCACTACAGAAACAGTAGATAGACTAGTGTCCTGTCCAGGAGGTGTCCTGTACATCAAGCTGTCTCATTACAGAAACAGTAGATAGACTAGTGTCCTGTCCAGGGGGTGTCCTGTACATCAAGCTGTCTCACTACAGAAACAGTAGATAGACTAGTGTCCTGTCCAGGGGGTGTCCTGTACATCAAGCTGTCTCACTACAGAAACAGTAGATAGACTAGTGTCCTGTCCAGGGGGTGTCCTGTACATCAAGCTGTCTCACTACAGAAACAGTAGATAGACTAGTATCTTGTCCAGGGGGTGTAGTGTACATCAAGCTGTCTCACTACAGAAACAGTAGATAGACTAGTGTCCTGTCCAGGGGGTGTCCTGTACATCAAGCTGTCTCACTACAGAAACAGTAGATAGACAAGTGTCCTGTCCAGGGGGTGTCCTGTACATCAAGCTGTCTCACTACAGAAACAGTAGATAGACTAGTGTCCTGTCCAGGGGGTGTCCTGTACATCAAGCTGTCTCACTACAGAAACAGTAGATAGACTAGTGTCCTGTCCAGGGGGTGTCATGTACATCAAGCTGTCTCACTACAGAAACAGTAGATAGACTAGTGTCCTGTCCAGGGGGTGTCCTGTACATCAAGCTGTCTCACTACAGAAACAGTAGACAGACTAGTGTCCTGTCCAGGGGGTGTCCTGTACATCAAGCTGTCTCACTACAGAAACAGTAGATAGACTAGTGTCCTGTCCAGGAGGTGTCCTGTACATCAAGCTGTCTCATTACAGAAACAGTAGATAGACTAGTGTCCTGTCCAGGGGGTGTCCTGTACATCAAGCTGTCTCACTACAGAAACAGTAGATAGACTAGTGTCCTGTCCAGGGGGTGTCCTGTACATCAAGCTGTCTCACTACAGAAACAGTAGATAGACAAGTGTCCTGTCCAGGGGGTGTCCTGTACATCAAGCTGTCTCACTACTGAAACAGTAGATAGACTAGTGTCCTGTCCAGGGGGTGTCCTGTACATCAAGCTGTCTCACTACAGAAACAGTATATAGACTAGTGTCCTGTCCAGGGGGTGTCCTGTACATCAAGCTGTCTCATTACATAAACAGTAGACAGACTAGTGTCCTGTCCAGGGGGTGTCCTGTACATCAAGCTGTCTCACTACAGAAACAGGAGATAGACTAGTGTCCTGTCCAGGGGGTGTACTGTACATCAAGATGTCTCACTACAGAAACAGTAGACAGACTAGTGTCCTGTCCAGGGACACTAGTCAAGCTGTCTCACTACAGAAACAGTAGCTTCTATGGGCTGTTTTTTTATTGTTGGTTTCTAATGCAGTATAACGGAAGCTGGTGATGACGGCAGAAGCAAGCAAGGATGGGTCCTGGTCGCAGACGAAGAGCACAGCAGGTCAGAGATACTAGAACCAGGTCACTAAGCTCTGGGTGAACACAGTGGCTCAGAGATACTAGAACCAGGTCACCAAGCTCTGGGTGAACACAGTAGGTCAGAAATACTAGAACCAGGTCACCAAGCTCTGGGTGAACACAGTGGCTCAGAGATACTAGAGCCAGGTCACCAAGCTCTGGGTGAACACAGTAGGTCGGAAATACTAGAACAAGGTCACCAAGCTCTGGGTGAACACAGTAGGTCAGAAATACTAGAACCAGGTCACCAAGCTCTGGGTGAACACAGTGGCTCAGAGATACTAGAACCAGGTCACCAAGCTCTGGGTGAACACAGTAGGTCAGAAATACTAGAACAAGGTCACCAAGCTCTGGGTGAACACAGTAGGTCAGAAATACTAGAACCAGGTCACAAAGCTCTGGGTGAACACAGTGGCTCAGAGATACTAGAACCAGGTCACCAAGCTCTGGGTGAACACAGTAGGTCAGAGATACTAGAACCAGGTCACCAAGCTCTGGGTGAACACAGTGGCTCAGAGATACTAGAGCCAGGTCACCAAGCTCTGGGTGAACACAGTAGGTCAGAGATACTAGAACCAGGTCACCAAGCTCTGGGTGAACACAGTAGGTCAGAGATACTAGAACCAGGTCACCAAGCTCTGGGTGAACACAGTAGGTCAGAGATACTAGAACCAGGTCACCAAGCTCTGGGTGAACACAGTAGGTCAGAGATACTAGAACCAGGTCACCAAGCTCTGGGTGAACACAGTAGGTCAGAGATACTAGAACCAGGTCACCAAGCTCTGGGTGAACACAGTAGGTCAGAGATACTAGAACCAGGTCACCAAGCTCTGGGTGAACACAGTAGGTCAGAAATACTAGAACCAGGTCACCAAGCTCTGGGTGGCGAGGACAACAGATGACAATGTGCTGCTCTCATTGTCACAAAAATTAACAGTGACACTTGTTCCCAAACACTAGCCCAAAGCTACCCCCCCTATAAAGGTTTATTTAAGTCATTCATGTATTTGTCTATTTATTTCATTCTTTATTAGTGTATTATGCGTATTTAGTGAGGTGAGGGGACAAGGGGGGGTGAGAATGGGGAGCGAAGGGGTGAGGGGGGCTGAGAAGCTGAGGAGGAGGGGTGAGGATGGGAGAGGAGGACTAAGAAGCTGAGGAGGAGGGGTGAGGATGGGAGAGGAGGGCTAAGAAGCTGAGGAAGAGTGGGTGAGGATGGGAGAGGAGGGCTAAGAAGCTGAGGAAGAGTGGGTGAGGATGGGAGAGGAGGACTAAGAAGCTGAGGAGGAGGGTGAGGGGACAAGGAGACTTCCTGAGGTTGTCAATTGTCAGGCAATTTAACAGAAGGTGGATGCCCTCTGTGACAGTATAAACACAGCGATGTGAGCAGTTCATTCAGGGTGAGTTTTTAGGTCACCTGTCAGTTAAGATGACAGACTACGGACAAGACGAGGCTGTGTGTGTGTGTGTGTGTGTGAGAGAGAGATGGGGGGGGGGGATTCTACTTGACTGTCTGTCTGTATAGAGGGCAGCTTATGGTAATTGCCAGCTGGACTTGAACAGGGATACGACCCTACTGTTGTGTGGCTGGAGCAGACGATGACCAAGGTAGCCGTGGAGGAGAGGCAGAAACCAACGCTGAGAGAGGAACATGTTCCTTGTTGAAGCAGTCTTTTCACCCGCACACAGACACACACTAATCACTAATCAGTAATCCAGACATGTTTTGTATGCAATTCACAGACGCACAGATGCACACACACACACGCACGCACGCACGCACGCACACACACACACACTCACACAGTGTTTACTTTGCTATTATAGCGTGTACGTGGGTCCTTCCCATTCTAAAGACATTGTCCTCCATCCTCCATGATCTCTGCTGACGAGGAGTGGGGTGTGTGTGTGTGTGGGTGTGTGTGTGTGTGTGTGCGTGTGTGTGCGTGTGTGTGTGTGTGTGTGTGCGTGTGTGTGTGTGTGTGTGTGTGTGCTGATTGGATGACCTGCAGGTGTGTGTGCTGATTGGATGACCTGCAGGTGTTCCCTGGGACCAGAGAGAGAGAGAGCGAGAGAGAAGGCGGGGGGGGGGGGGGGGTTGAGGAGCTAGGATGTTAATGGCAAGACAGCAGCCTCTGAGAAGACACTAGTCTGAGACCGAAACACTATTATCTAGACCTCGGGGTCAAAAGTAGGGCACTAAATAGGGAATAGGGTATCATTTGGGACGCACCCTAGAAGTTCCCGGGGCCACTCATTCATAAAACGTAATCATGCATGACTGTAAGTCGCTTTGGATAAAAGTGTCTGCTAAATGGTCTATATTATACAGTATATTGTAGTATTAATGGAAGGGGAGTAGCCTTTGTGAAGTACAAGGTGTAGCTGAAGAGATCATCATAAGGCTCCTCTGTCAAGATGAACCACTTTATAATACTATGAAGAACAGTGAGTTTGGATTAACTACTTATAGAGGTGACCTGAGATCAGCTACAACATCATACATCTTATAGAGGTGACCTGAGATCAGCTACAACATCATACATCTTATAGAGGTGACCTGAGATCAGCTACAACATCATACATCTTATAGAGGTGACCTGAGATCAGCTACAACATCATACATCTTATAGAGGTGACCTGAGATCAGCTACAACATCATACATCTTATAGAGGTGACCTGAGATCAGCTACAACATCATACATCTTATAGAGGTGACCTGAGATCAGCTACAACATCTGATGTGGTGGAAGCTGAGGCTCTGACTATAGAGAGCAGCTACAACATCTGATGTGGTGGAAGCTGAGGCTCTGACTATAGAGAGCAGCTACAACATCTGATGTGGTGGAAGCTGAGGCTCTGACTATAGAGAGCAGGGTTTGCTGGGTAAGCTCTTTAGTTTAGAGTCATGTGCCAAGTCTTTATCCTTTGTTTGATTTGTCCCTTAAAGTTGTGTGTTTCCTCTCGTTAAACCATGGGTTATCTATCTGTAGTCACAGTGTGTGTTTCCTCTCATTAAACCTTGGGTTATCTATCTGTAGTCACAGTGTGTGTTTCCTCTCATTAAACCTTGGGTTATCTATCTGTAGTCACAGTGTGTGTTTCCTCTCATTAAACCTTGGGTTATCTATCTGTAGTCACAGTGTGTGTTTCCTCTCATTAAACCATGGGTTATCTATCTGTAGTCACAGTGTGTGTTTCCTCTCATTAAACCATGGGTTATCTATCTGTAGTCACAGTGTGTGTTTCCTCTCATTAAACCATGGGTTATCTATCTGTAGTCACAGTGTGTGTTTCCTCTCATTAAACCTTGGGTTATCTATCTGTAGTCACAGTGTGTGTTTCCTCTCATTAAACCTTGGGTTATCTATCTGTAGTCACAGTGTGTGTTTCCTCTCATTAAACCATGGGTTATCTATCTGTAGTCACAGTGTGTGTGTTTCCTCTCATTAAACCTTGGGTTATCTATCTGTAGTCACAGTATGTGTTTCCTCTCATTAAACCATGGGTTATCTATCTGTAGTCACAGTGTGTGTTTCCTCTCATTAAACCATGGGTTATCTATCTGTAGTCACAGTGTGTGTTTCCTCTCATTAAACCTTGGGTTATCTATCTGTAGTCACAGTGTGTGTTTCCTCTCATTAAACCATGGGTTATCTATCTGTAGTCACAGTGTGTGTTTCCTCTCATTAAACCTTGGGTTATCTATCTGTAGTCACAGTGTGTGTTTCCTCTCGTTAAACCATGGGTTATCTATCTGTAGTTGCAGTGTTCATGGATTCATTCTTTACTCCGGCCTTACATTAGCCGTTAGCTACCTGAGCATGCTAACTTGACTATCCGCTATACCTCAGTATGCTAAGTTGCTAACTTAGCCATCTGCTATATGTCAGCATGCTAACTTGTCTATCCACTATAAATCAGCATGCTAAGATGCTAACTTAGCCATCAGCTACTTAGTCATCAACTGCATGTCAGCATCACAAGCCATCCCTTTCCATCCTCATTACCACTGATGAACACTTCCCCCAATATCTGACCTCCTTAGACTGAGTCAATAATGACCAGACTGAGTCAATAATGAAGTCTCTCCAGTCATCAGGGTTCTGTTGAAGTCTCTCCAGTCATCAGGGTTCTGTTGAAGTCTCTCCAGTCATCAGGGTTCTGTTGAAGTTTCTCCAGTCATCAGGGTTCTGTTGAAGTCTCTCCAGTCATCAGGGTTCTGTTGAAGTCTCTCCAGTCATCAGTGTTCTGTTGAAGTCTCTCCAGTCATCAGGGTTCTGTTGAAGTCTCTCCAGTCATCATGGTTCTGTTGAAATCTCTCCAGTCATCATGGTTCTGTTGAAGTCTCTCCAGTCATCATGGTTCTGTTGAAGTCTCTCCAGTCATCAGGGTTCTTGTAGTGATAGAGGAGGTGTTAGGGATTTTTCTGAAACGGTTCACCCCAGTTCACCCTGAGCCCACCATGGCTCTCTCTCTCTCTCACGCACACACACACACACACACACACACACATGCACACACACAGAGACACACACACACAACATGGTGCTTCGTCCCGCAGGTATAATGACATTCCAAAGAGGCTGACGGGATCAGCAGCATTTTAATGCGTTTATTTTTGGTTAGAGAGAAATACGTCCTGTTTACCTAGATACCTAGAGGTGACCTGAGATCAGCTACAACATCATACATCTTATAGAGGTGACCTGAGATCAGCTACAACATCATACATCTTATAGAGGTGACCTGAGATCAGCTACAACATCATACATCTTATAGAGGTGACCTGAGATCAGCTACAACATCATACATCTTATAGAGGTGACCTGAGATCAGCTACAACATCATACATCTTATAGAGGTGACCTGAGATCAGCTACAACATCATACATCTTATAGAGGTGACCTGAGATCAGCTACAACATCTGATGTGGTGGAAGCTGAGGCTCTGACTATAGAGAGCAGCTACAACATCTGATGTGGTGGAAGCTGAGGCTCTGACTATAGAGAGCAGCTACAACATCTGATGTGGTGGAAGCTGAGGCTCTGACTATAGAGAGCAGGGTTTGCTGGGTAAGCTCTTTAGTTTAGAGTCATGTGCCAAGTCTTTATCCTTTGTTTGATTTGTCCCTTAAAGTTGTGTGTTTCCTCTCGTTAAACCATGGGTTATCTATCTGTAGTCACAGTGTGTGTTTCCTCTCATTAAACCTTGGGTTATCTATCTGTAGTCACAGTGTGTGTTTCCTCTCATTAAACCTTGGGTTATCTATCTGTAGTCACAGTGTGTGTTTCCTCTCATTAAACCTTGGGTTATCTATCTGTAGTCACAGTGTGTGTTTCCTCTCATTAAACCATGGGTTATCTATCTGTAGTCACAGTGTGTGTTTCCTCTCATTAAACCATGGGTTATCTATCTGTAGTCACAGTGTGTGTTTCCTCTCATTAAACCATGGGTTATCTATCTGTAGTCACAGTGTGTGTTTCCTCTCATTAAACCTTGGGTTATCTATCTGTAGTCACAGTGTGTGTTTCCTCTCATTAAACCTTGGGTTATCTATCTGTAGTCACAGTGTGTGTTTCCTCTCATTAAACCATGGGTTATCTATCTGTAGTCACAGTGTGTGTGTTTCCTCTCATTAAACCTTGGGTTATCTATCTGTAGTCACAGTGTGTGTTTCCTCTCATTAAACCATGGGTTATCTATCTGTAGTCACAGTGTGTGTTTCCTCTCATTAAACCATGGGTTATCTATCTGTAGTCACAGTGTGTGTTTCCTCTCATTAAACCTTGGGTTATCTATCTGTAGTCACAGTGTGTGTTTCCTCTCATTAAACCATGGGTTATCTATCTGTAGTCACAGTGTGTGTTTCCTCTCATTAAACCATGGGTTATCTATCTGTAGTCACAGTGTGTGTTTCCTCTCATTAAACCTTGGGTTATCTATCTGTAGTCACAGTGTGTGTTTCCTCTCGTTAAACCATGGGTTATCTATCTGTAGTTGCAGTGTTCATGGATTCATTCTTTACTCCGGCCTTACATTAGCCGTTAGCTACCTGAGCATGCTAACTTGACTATCCGCTATACCTCAGTATGCTAAGTTGCTAACTTAGCCATCTGCTATATGTCAGCATGCTAACTTGTCTATCCACTATAAATCAGCATGCTAAGATGCTAACTTAGCCATCAGCTACTTAGTCATCAACTGCATGTCAGCATCACAAGCCATCCCTTTCCATCCTCATTACCACTGATGAACACTTCCCCCAATATCTGACCTCCTTAGACTGAGTCAATAATGACCAGACTGAGTCAATAATGAAGTCTCTCCAGTCATCAGGGTTCTGTTGAAGTCTCTCCAGTCATCAGGGTTCTGTTGAAGTCTCTCCAGTCATCAGGGTTCTGTTGAAGTTTCTCCAGTCATCAGGGTTCTGTTGAAGTCTCTCCAGTCATCAGGGTTCTGTTGAAGTCTCTCCAGTCATCAGTGTTCTGTTGAAGTCTCTCCAGTCATCAGGGTTCTGTTGAAGTCTCTCCAGTCATCATGGTTCTGTTGAAATCTCTCCAGTCATCATGGTTCTGTTGAAGTCTCTCCAGTCATCATGGTTCTGTTGAAGTCTCTCCAGTCATCAGGGTTCTTGTAGTGATAGAGGAGGTGTTAGGGATTTTTCTGAAACGGTTCACCCCAGTTCACCCTGAGCCCACCATGGCTCTCTCTCTCTCTCACGCACACACACACACACACACACACACACATGCACACACACAGAGACACACACACACAACATGGTGCTTCGTCCCGCAGGTATAATGACATTCCAAAGAGGCTGACGGGATCAGCAGCATTTTAATGCGTTTATTTTTGGTTAGAGAGAAATACGTCCTGTTTACCTAGATCAATACAGCACAGAGAGAGATACGTCCTGTTTACCTAGATCAATACAGCACAGAGAGAGATACGTCCTGTTTACCTAGATCAATACAGCACAGAGAGAGATATGTCCTGTTTACCTAGATCAATACATCACAGAGAGAGATATGTCCTGTTTACCTAGATCAATACAGCACAGAGAGAAATACGTCCTGTTTACCTAGATCAATTCAGCACAGAGAGAAATACGTCCTGTTTACCTAGATCAATACAGCACAGAGAGAGATACATCCTGTTTACCTAGATCAATTCAGCACAGAGAGAGATACGTCCTGTTTACCTAGATCAATACAGCACAGAGAGAGATACGTCCTGTTTACCTAGATCAATACAGCACAGAGAGAGATACGTCCTGTTTACCTAGATCAATACAGCACAGAGAGAGATACGTCCTGTTTACCTAGATCAATACAGCACAGAGAGAGATACGTCCTGTTTACCTAGATCAATACAGCACAGAGAGAGATACGTCCTGTTTACCTAGATCAATACAGCACAGAGAGAGATACGTCCTGAGAGAGAGAGAGAGAGAGAGAGAGAGAGAGATGGAGAGAGGGAGATGGAGAGAGGAGTGAGAGAGGGAGATGGAGAGAGGGAGATGGAGAGAGGGACATGGAGAGAGGAGTGAGAGAGGGAGATGGAGAGAGGGAGAGGGAGATGGAGAGAGGAGTGAGAGATAGCGAGAGTAGAGAGAAGGAGAGAGGGAGAAGAGAGACATGGAGAGAGTGTAGAGAAAGAGGGAGATAGAAAGAGAGAGCGAGGGAGGGAGCTAAATATATTAAAGTAGAGAGAAACTTATAGTTGTGAGAGAGATTGAGAGAGAATGAGATAGAATGAGATAGAATGAGATAGAATTGAAGAGAATGAGAGAGAATGAGAGAGAATGAGAGAGAATGAGATAGAATGAGATAGAATGAGATAGAATGGAAGAGAATGAGAGAGAATGAGAGAGAATGAGAGAGAATGAGAGAGAATGAGATAGAACGGAAGAGAATGAGAGAGAATGAGAGAGATTGAGCGAGAATGAGATAGAATGAGATAGAATGGAAGAGAATGAGAGAGGATGAGATAGAATGAGAGAGAATGGAAGAGAATGAGAGAGAATGAGAGAGAATGAGAGAGAATGAGAGAGAATGAGCGATAATGGAAGAGAATTAGAGAGAATGAGATAGAATGGAAGATAATGAGAGAGAATGGAAGAGAATGAGAGAGAATGAGAGAGAATGAGCGATAATGGAAGAGAATGAGAGAGAATGAGAGAGAATGACAGAGAATGAGAGAGAATGGAAGAGAATGAGAGAGAATGAGAGAGAATGAGCGATAATGGAAGAGAATGAGAGAGAATGAGAGAGAATGACAGAGAATGAGAGAGAATGAGAGAGAATGAGATAGAATGAGAGAGAATGAGAGAGAATGAGAGAGAATGAGAGAGAATGAAAGAGAATGGAAGAGAATGAGAGAGAATGGAAGAGAATGAGAGAGAATGAGAGAGAATGAGAGAGAATGAGAGAGAATGAGAGAGAATGAGAGAGAATGAGAGTGAATGGAAGAGAATGAGAGAGAATGAGAGAGAATGAGAGAGAATGAGAGAGAATGAGAGAGAATGGAAGAGAATGAGAGAGAATGAGAGAGAATGAGAGAGAATGAGAGAGAATGAGAGAGAATGAGAGAGAATGGAAGAGAATGAGAGAGAATGAGAGAGAATGAGAGAGAATGAGAGAGAATGGAAGAGAATGAGAGAGAATGAGAGAGAATGGAAGAGAATGAGAGAGAATGAGAGAGAATGAGAGAGAATGAGAGAGAATGAGAGAGAATGGAAGAGAATGAGAGAGAATGAGAGAGAATGAGAGAGAATGAGAGAAAATGAGAGAGAATGAGAGAGAATGAGAGAGAATGGAAGAGAATGGAAGAGAATGAGATAGAATGAGAGAGAATGAGAGAGAATGAGAGAGAATGAGAGAGAATGGAAGAGAATGAGATAGAATGAGAGAGAGCAAGGGGTGTTGAATTGAGGAGGAGTAGAGTGGAGTACCACTCGTGATTCACTATGTCTATATACACACATAGATGCTGGAATGGAGTGTCATATCACACAAACACACACACACACTAGCATGGGGTGTCTTTTCACTGTCAGACTCTGCGTCCCAAATGGTAGACTATTACCTACATAGTGCACTACATTTGACCAGGCCTCAAAGGGCTAAAGCTAAAAGTAGTGCACTATATATGGAATAGGGTGCCATTTGAGACACAACCAGAAACTACGCAGCTTAAGACTCAGATAATAGAGTGAGTCAGCCATGACGAGGCTGGGGAGAGGAGAGAGGGAGGGAGGGATGAAGAGAAGTATGGAGGGGTTGGGAGAGAGGGATGGAGAGAGGGATGGAGAGAGGGATGGAGAGAGGGATGGAAAGAAGGATGGAAAGAGAGATGGAGAGAGATTGAGAGAGGGATGGAGAGAAGGATGGAGGGGCTGGGATAGAGGGATGAGAGAGGGATGAAAGAGGGATGGAAAGAGGGATGAGAGAGATGGAGAGAGGGATGGAAAGAGGGATGGACAGAGATGGAGAGAGGGATGGAGAGAGATGGAGAGAGGGATGGAGAGAGGGATGGAGAGAGATGGAGAGAGGGATGGAGAGAGGGATGAGAGGGATGGAGAGAGGGAGAGAGGGATGGAGAGATGGAGAGATGGAGAGAGGGGTGGAGAGAGGGATGAGAGAGATGGAGAGAGGGAGAGAGGGATGGAGAGATGGAGAGAGAGATGGAGAGAGATGGAGAGAGGGAGAGAGGGATGGAGAGATGGAGAGAGAGATGGAGAGAGGGGTGGAGAGAGGGATGCAGAGAGATGGAGAGAGGGGTGGAGAAAGGGATGGAGAGAGGGGTGGAGAGAGGGATGAGAGAGATGGAGAGAGGGATGAGAGAGATGGAGAGAGGGGTGGAGAAAGGGGTGGAGAGAGGGATGAGAGAGATGGAGAGGGGGATGGAGAGAGATGGAGAGAGGGGTGGAGAAAGGGATGGAGAGAGGGGTGTAGAGAGGGATGAGAGAGATGGAGAGAGAGATGGAGAGAGATGGAGAGAGGGGTGGAGAAAGGGATGGAGAGAGGGGTGTAGAGAGGGATGAGAGAGATGGAGAGAGAGATGGAGAGAGATGGAGAGAGGGGTGGAGAAAGGGATGGAGAGAGGGGTGGAGAGAGGGATGAGAGAGATGGAGAGAGGGATGGAGAGAGATGGAGAGAGGTGGAGAGAGGGGTGGAGAGGGGGATGGAGAGAGATGGAGAGATGGATGGAGAGAGATTATGAGAGGGATGGAGAGAGGGATGGAGAGAGGGATGGAGAGAGGGATGGAGAGAGGGATGGAGAGAGATGGAGAGATATGGAGAGACGAATGGAAAGAGATGGAGAGCGTGATGTGGAGAGATGGATAGACATGGAGAGAGGGATGGAGAGAGATGAATAGAGGGGTGGAGAGAGGGATGGAGAGAGATGGAGAGAGGGGTGGAGAGAGATGGAGAGAGGGGTGGAGAGAGATTAATAGAGAGATGGAGAGAGAGATGGAGAGATGGGTGGAGAGAGGTGGAGAGAGAGATGGAGAGATGGGTGGAGAGAGGTGGAGAGAGGGATGGAGAGAGGGGTGGAGAGAGGGATGGATAGAGGGGTGGAGAGAGGGATGGATAGAGGGGTGGAGAGAGGGATGGAGAGGGGATGGAGAGAGAGAGGGGTGGAGAGTTGGATGGAGAGAGGGTTGGAGAGAGGGTTTGAGAGAGGGGTGGAGAGAGGAATGGGAGAGAATGGGATAGAATGAGAGTGAATGAGAGAGAATGGGTGATAATGGGAGAGAATAGAGAGATGGAGAGAGGGGTGGAGAGAGGTGGAGAGAGAGATGGAGAGAGGGGTGGAGAGAGGTGGAGAGAGAGATGGAGAGAGGTGGAGAGAGAGATGGAGAGAGGGGTGGAGAGAGGTGGAGAGAGAGATGGAGAGATGGGTGGAACTCTGACCTGTTCATTGGACGTGCCACCCTGTCCCAGACCTGCTGTTTTCACCTCACTCTCGCTCTATTGCACTGAAAAGCCAAGTGACATTCACTCCTGATGTATTTACCTGTTGCAACCTCCACAACTACTTTTATTATTATTTGACCCTGCTGGTCATCTATGAACATTTGAACATCTTGGAGAAAGAACTGGCCTTAATGGCCATGAATTGTTATAATCTCCACCCGGCACAGCCAGAAGAGGACTGGCCACCCCTCAGAGCCTGGTTCCTCTCTAGGTTTCTTCCTAGGTTTCTGCCTTTCTAGGGAGTTTTTCCTAGCCACCGTGCTTCTACATCTGCATTGCTTGCTGTTTGGGGTTTTAGGCTGGGTTTCTGTGTAGCACTTTGTGACATCGGCTGATGTAAAAAGGGCTTTGTAAATACATTTTGATTTGATTTGATTTGATTTGAGAATGAGAGAGAATGGGTGAGAATGGGTGATAATGGGTGATAATGGGTGAGAATGGGAGAGAGCAAGGGGTGTTGAATTGAGGAGGAGTAGAGTGGAGTGCCACTTGGTCCACTCAGACGCGTGATTCACTATGTCTATATACACACACACAAGGCATAGACGCTGGGATGGAGTGTCATATCACACAAACACACACTAGCATGGGGTGTCTTTTCACTGTGCTGTCTGTTGTGGGCTCCATGGCTCCCTGAGTCTAAATCCCAAATGGTAGACTATTACCTACATAGTGCACTACATTTGACCAGGCCTCATAAAGTAGTGCACTATATATGGAATAGGGTGCCATTTGAGACACAACCAGAAACTATGCAGCATATGACTCATATAATAGAGTGAGTCAGCCATGACGAGGCTGGGGAGAGGAGAGAGGGAGGGAGGGATGAAGAGAAGTATGGAGGGGTTGGGAGAGAGGTGGAGAGAGGGGTGGAGAGAGGGTTGGAGATATATGAAGAGAGGGATGTTGAGAGATGGAGAGAGATGGAGAGAGATGGAGGAAGGGGTGAAGAGAGGGGTGGAGAGAGCTGGAGAGAGGGGTGGAGAGAGGGGTGGAGAGAGCTGGAGAGAGGGGTGGAGAGAGCTGGAGAGAGGGGTGGAGAGAGGGGTGGAGAGAGGTACAGAGAGGAAGAAAGGACCATGCTCAGATCATTAGTGTTGTTGGACGTTGTTGTAATGTTCAGTCTAGAATAGACACAAGTCATTGTTTTAATGTACATATTCAATACATTATACATGACAGTACATTCATCTGTATTACTTTAGCTGGGACCTGTTGGAACTTGAACCCAGCCTGAAATATGTCCAGGATACATCTCCCCTCATTACAGGCCTATGTTCAATATTCTCCCCTCATTACAGGCCTACGTTCAATATTCTGCCCTCATTACAGGCCTATGTTCAATATTCTGCCCTCATTACAGGCCTATGTTCAATATTCTCCCTTCATTACAGGCCTATGTTCAATATTCTGCCCTCATTACAGGCCTATGTTCAATATTCTCCCTTCATTACAGGCCTACGTTCAATATTCTGCCCTCATTACAGGCCTATGTTCAATATTCTCCCCTCTTTACAGGCCTACGTTCAATATTCTGCCCTCATTACAGGCCTATGTTCAATATTCTGCCCTCATTACAGGCCTATGTTCAATATTCTGCCCTCATTACAGGCCTATGTTCAATATTCTCCCCTCATTACAGTTCTATGTTCAATATTCTGCCCTCATTACAGGCCTATGTTCAATATTCTGCCCTCATTACAGGCCTATGTTCAATATTCTCCCCTCATTACAGGCCTACGTTCAATATTCTGCCCTCATTACAGGCCTATGTTCAATATTCTCCCCTCATTACAGGCCTATGTTCAATATTCTCCCCTCATTACAGTTCTATGTTCAATATTCTCCCCTCATTACAGGCCTCTGTTCAATATTCTGCCCTCATTACAGGCCTATGTTCAATATTCTCCCCTCATTACAGTTCTATGTTCAATATTCTCCCCTCATTACAGGCCTATGTTCAATATTCTCCCCTCATTACAGTTCTATGTTCAATATTCTCCCCTCATTACAGGCCTATGTTCAATATTCTCCCCTCATTACAGGCCTATGTTCAATATTCTCCCCTCATTACAGTTCTATGTTCAATATTCTGCCCTCATTACAGGCCTACGTTTAATAATCTCCCCTCATTACAGGCCTACGTTCAATATTCTCCCCTCATTTCAGGTTTATGTTCAATATTCTCCCCTCATTACAGGCCTATGTTCAATATTCTCCCCTCATTTCAGGTTTATGTTCAATATTCTGCCCTCATTACAGTTCTATGTTCAATATTCTCCCCTCATTACAGTTCTATGTTCAATATTCTGCCCTCATTACAGTTCTATGTTCAATATTCTGCCCTCATTACAGTTCTATGTTCAATATTCTCCCCTCATTACAGTTCTATGTTCAATATTCTCCCCTCATTACAGTTCTATGTTCAATATTCTCCCCTCATTACAGTTCTATGTTCAATATTCTGCCCTCATTACAGTTCTATGTTCAATATTCTCCCCTCATTACAGGCCTATGTTCAATATTCTCCCCTCATTTCAGGTTTATGATAGTTAGAGACAAGCAGCAACGAAAACACAGGGTAGGTGCAAAATGCCAGAACGAAATATACAAAAGACTGATACAGTATGAAAAAGTATAAAAATACAAGAAGTCTGGAGTGCAAAAAGCTATATAAAGTCATTGTATAGTATGGGTGAATATGTACACTATACATTGTTACAGAGTGTTACGTGAAAAAATAGGAACTTCATGATGTGGGATGTTAGCGCTACTGGTCTGAAGTCAGGACAGTCTCCAGCTCTCTCTTCACTTGGTTGGTGGTGAAAGCCAGCCCAGGTGGGGAGGTGGGGGGACGGGAGGTGTTGAAGATCAGTCCAGAGGGAGCGGGGAGGGGGTTGCTGATTATCTCAGCGGAGGTGTCGTGTGCAAAGTGGGGGTGGGACAGCCGTGAGGGTGTGTGGCCTGGGGAGCTGGAAGGGAGGTGGTCAGGGCCAGTTTCGAACCTGTTAAAAAATTGGTTCAGCTCATTGGCTCTGTACTGGGTCCCCTCCATCTGCCCACTGTTTGACTTTTTGAAGCCAGTGATATTTCTCGTACCATTCCATACCTCTCTCACCTGGCTCTGCCTCAGCTTGTCCTCCATCTTCTCCTTACACACTCTCTTCCCCTCAGCAATCTGCAACTTCAGCTACCTCTGGACGCATTTCAATTTGTCCCTGTCTTCCTCCTTGAAGGCCCTCTTCTTCTCATTCAGCAGGGCCTTCAGGTCGCTGGTGACCCAGGGTTTATTATTTGGAAAACAGCGTACCTTCCTGGTGGGTACAGTGTTGTCTACACAAACATGTATATAGTCCGTTATGCAGTCTGTAAGTCCATCAATGTCATCCCCATGAGCCTCACAGAGCACATCCCAGTCTGTTGTCTCAAAGCAGTCCTGTAGGACCTCATTCGCCTCCGGAGACCATCTCCTAATGGTCCTAGTGGTCGCTGGCTGCTGTTGGACCATAGGCCTGTAGAGTGGGGTGAGGTGGACAAGGTTGTGATCTGATCTACCGAGGGGAGGGAGTGCAGTGGAGTTGTATGCATCCTTCACATTAGCATATAGCAAGTCCAGAGTTGTATTATTCCTGGTTGGGCACTTCACAAACTGTTTGAACTTGGGCAGTGTTGAAGAGAGAGAGGCATGGTTAAAATCCCCAGAAATGGCAAAGAAAGCATTGGGATGCGATGTCTGTAGCCTCGCGATAACAGAGTGGATGACACAAGCTGTGTTCGCGTCAGCGGAGGGCGGGATGTAAACAATAACAGCAATGGCCGCCGTGAATTCCCTCAGCAAATAGTAGGGTACAAAACTGTTTTACACCATCTGGATTACACCATCTGTTGTTAAGTAATAAAGCCAGCCCTCCTCCCCTACGCTTACCGGAAGAAGCACTATACCTGTCCACTCTAATGGTCTGGAAACCGCCGATAGTGACGTTCCCAATGGGGATGTTATCATTCAGCCATGTCTCGGTCAGACATACTAGGCAAGCTTCTCTGTAATCCCTTTGTCCACAGACTAGACCCTCGAGTTCCTCCATCTTGTTATGTAGCGATCTCACATTACCCATAATTATAGACGGGATAGCCGGCTTGTATTTACTCAGCTTTGCTTTACATTTCTGACCCGCCCTGCATCCACGCCGTCGCCTTTTCAACTCGTCCGGAATATCAGACTTTTCCCTGGGGTGCAGCAGCGCTGCGTGGGCTAAATCCAGGAGCTGGGCTCATTGGTAAATAATTGAGGATTCTCGTGTACATTTGCCGCTGCTAAATGTAAGAAAAAGTGCATCAGTGATCAAAAGGAAAACTAAAACCTTCGTAAAACAGTAGCACTAATAATCCTGAACTATTATAGTTCAACTGTTGCAAAAAAAACTCACAAAAAACATACTAAAACAACAATTAACACACAAACAATGGGAGCTGCTTAACAGGCGACCAGCAGGGCGGCGCCAACAATAATCTGACCTCATTACAGGTTTATGTTCAATATTCTGCCCTCATTACAGGCCTTTGTTCAATAATCTACCCTCATTACAGGTTTATGTTTAATAATCTGCCCTCATTACAGGTTTATGTTCAGTAATCTGCCCTCATTACAGGTTTATGTTCAATAATCTGCCCTCATTACAGGTTTATGTTTAATAATCTGCCCTCATTACAGGTTTATGTTCAATAATCTGCCCTCATTACAGGTTTATGTTCAATAATCTGCCCTCATTACAGGTTTATGTTCAATAATCTGACCTCATTATAGGTTTATGTTCAATAATCTGCCCTCATTACAGGTTTATGTTCAATAATCAGCCCTCATTACAGGATTATGATCAATAATCTACCCTCATTACAGGTATATATTCAATAATCTGATCTCATTACAGGTTTATGTTCAATAATCTGACCTCATTACAGGTTTATGTTCAATAATCTGACCTCATTATAGGTTTATGTTCAATAATCAGCCCTCATTACAGGATTATGATCAATAATCTACCCTCATTACAGGTATATATTCAATAATCTGACCTCATTACAGGTTTATGTTCAATAATCTGCCCTCATTACAGGATTATGATCAATAATCTACCCTCATTACAGGTATATATTCAATAATCTGCCCTCATTACAGGATTATGATCAATAATCTGCACTTTACCAGTCATTATATACTGCACTAATTTCTAGTCTACATTTCATCTCCAGAGGGAAATGAATTGTATTTGGCCTTCTTAATCATTGTGTTGGAAACAGAGGATCACTTTCAAGAGGCGGTCAGTTTGAAACACAAAACTATTTCCTTATGACTAGTGTACAAGTATGAAGTTAAATTTTTATAATGTTATGGTAATAAATTATGTGAAATACTTTATTTTCAGGTCCCCCTAACACCCAAGTCTGCTTCATGAATAACTTGAAATCTTTCATTTCCGCTGAACTAAAGCACTCCATTATACACATTTCCTATTTTCCCATATTCCAATATGCTAAATATTTCCTGCTGTTGTTTTTAGGATCAATATCCATTCATTACTGCTGTGTTAATGGTAATTATATGACTTTAATTACTTTCAGTCTCTGTAATTATGGCTGATTTAAACTCAGAGGGAATAGGGGCTCTTAGGAGACCTGGAAAGTAGTGTTGAAGTATTATAGTGTGGTTTTACAGAGTATGCTCAATCTGTGTGAATGATCACTCCAAGGTGCATTATAACACTATGTGTTCATACTAACTTGATGCTCCTTATAAGAGACTTGGCTCTAGAAATACCTGCAACATAGTCCTACTGCTTTATAATGTACTACACTACAGAACAGGTGGTTATATAGAAATATACTGTAGGCCTACTGCTTTATAATGTACTACACTACAGAACAGGTGGTTATATAGAAATATACTGTAGGCCTACTGCTTTATAATGTACTACAGAACAGCTGATGATATAGAATATTAATACATTAAGAGCTGGTGATATAGACTATATTAATACATTAAGAGCTGGTGATATAGAATATTAATACATTAAGAGCTGGTGATATAGAATATTAATACATTAAGAGCTGGTGATATAGACTATATTAATACATTAAGAGCTGGTGATATAGAATATTAATACATTAAGAGCTGGTGATATAGACTATATTAATACATTAAGAGCTGGTGATATAGACTATATTAATACATTAAGAGCTGGTGATATAGACTATATTAATACATTAAGAGCTGGTGATATAGACTATATTAATACATTAAAAGCTGGTGATATAGAATATTAATACATTAAGAGCTGGTGATATAGACTATATTAATACATTAAGAGCTGGTGATATAGACTATATTAATACATTAAGAGCCGGTGATATAGACTATATTAATACATTAAGAGCTGGTGATATAGAATGTTAATACATTAAGAGTATTATATATTTAGAGCCGATGATATATACTATGTCTCCATGTCTGGTTGGTTCTGTCAGTATTATTTATTTTATTTATTTATTTATTTCACCTTTATTTAACCAGGTAGGTCAGTTGAGAACAAGTTCTCATTTGCAACTGTGACCTGGCCAAGACAAAGCAAAGCAGTGCGACAAATAACAACACAGAGTTACACATTAAACAAAGAGTCAAAAACACAATAGAAAAATCTATATACAGAGTGCATTATAAACTGTCTCCACATGTCTGGTTGGTTCTGTCAGTGTTATAAACTGTCTCCACATGTCTGGTTGGTTCTGTCAGTATTATAAACTGTCTCCACATGTCTGGTTGGTTCTGTCAGTATTATAAACTGTCTCCACATGTCTGGTTGGTTCTGTCAGTATTATAAACTGTCTCCACATGTCTGGTTGGTCTGTCAGTATTATAAACTGTCTCCACATGTCTGGTTGGTTCTGTCAGTATTATAAACTGTCTCCACATGTCTGGTTGGTCTGTCAGTATTATAAACTGTCTCCACATGTCTGGTTGGTTCTGTCAGTATTATAAACTGTCTCCACATGTCTGGTTGGTTCTGTCAGTATTATTGACCTGCTGTTGTTAAACTCCAACCAAGGAATGGACACAACACAATGAGTGTTACTAGATTGGTTGTTACTGAACTAATGGAAATGTATTTTCTAGTGGTGCATAATGTCATTTTACGTCGGAACTAACCGCCTCTTCTCATTGCTCAAATCCAGAAGGGATGTGTGCGTCCCAAATGACATACTATGCCCTGCATAGTGAACTACTTTTTGAGTAGGTTCGATAGGGTTCTGGTAAAAAGTAGAGCACTATATAAGGAATAGGGTGCTATTTGGAACTCAGAGTTATTGTACACGGAGAGTTACTGGAAATATGCATAGAGAACCACTATACTGTAGATGGCAACAGTTCTCTTCTTCAAAACAAACCTTTGTTTAGACAGATAATAAAGCCCATAGCTCATCTGTTAAACTGTATTTTATTTAAAACAATTATTTAACCTTTATTAACTAGGCAAGTCAGTTAAAACTAATTTCTTGTTTACAATGACAGCCTACCCCAGCCTCCTCTAACCCGGAGGATGCTGTCTGTCTGCCCACCTTTAGTCAACCTGCTTCCTCTGTGAGAGCTTCCCATGTCTGGAACACACTGCCATCAGACACACACAACTGCACCACCTATTTATTTACTTTTAAATTCTGACAAAACAGAGATGCTAGTTCTAGGTCCCAAGAAACAAAGAGATCTGCTTTTGGATCTGACAATTAATCTTGATGGTTGTACAGTCGTCCCCCAAAAAACTGTGAAGGACCTCAGCGTTACTCTGGACCCTGATCTATCTTTTAACGAAAATATCAAGAATATTTCAAGGACAGCTTTTTTACATCTTCGTAACATTGCAAAAATCTGACATTTTTTGTCCAAAAATTATGACGAAAAGCTAATCCAGGCTTTTGTCACTTCTAGATTAGATTACTGCAATGCTCTACTCTCCGGCTACCCGGATAAAGCACTAAATAAACTTCAATTAGTGCTAAACACGGCTAGAATCCTGACTAGAACCAAAAGATTTGATCATATTACTCCCGTGCTAGCCTCTCTACACTGGCTTCCTGTTAAGGCTAGGGCTGATTTCAAGGTTTTACTTCTAACCTACAAAGCATTACATGGGCTTGCTCCTACTTATCTCTCAGATTTGGTCCTGCCGTACATACCTACACGTACGCTCCGGTCACAAGACGCAGGCCTCCTTATTGTCCCTAGAATCTCTAAGCAAACATCTGGAGGCAGGGCTTTCTCCTATAGAGCTCCATTTTTATGGAATGGTCTGCCTATCCATGTGAGAGACGCAAACTCCGTCTCAACCTTTATGTCTTTACTGAAGACTCACCTCTTCAGTATGTCCTATGATTGAGTGTAGTCTGGCCCAGGGATGCAAGGGTGAACGGCAAGGCTCTGGAGCGACGAACGACCCTTGCTGTCTCTGCCTGGCCGGTTCCCGTCTCTCCATTGGGATTCTCTGCCTCTGACCCTATAACGGGAGCTGAGTCACTGGCTTACTGGTGCTTTCTATGCCATCCCTAGGAGGGGAGCGTCACTTCCTGTCCGGTTTGTCGCCCCCTCGGGCTTGTGCAGTGGAGCTATACTCAGCCATGTCTCAGGGTAGTAAGCTGGTGGTTGTTGATATCCCTCTATTGGTGTGGGGGTTGTGCTTTGGCAGAGTGGGTGGGGTTATATCCTGCCTGGTTGGCCCTGTTCGGGGGTATTGTCGGGGTATTGTCGGAGGGGACCACAGTGTCTCCTGACCCCCCCTGTCTCAGCCTCCAGTATCTATGCTGCAATAGTCTATGTGCCGGGGGGCTAGGGTCAGTTTGTTAAATCTGATGTTATTATCCGGTGTCTTGTGTGAATTTAAGTATGCTCCCTCTAATTCTCTCTCTCTCCCACTCTACCTCCTCTCCCGGAGGACCTGAGCCTACCCGGAGGACCATGCTTCAGGACCACCTACCCTGATGACTCCTAGCTGTCCCCAGTCCACCTGGTCGTGCTGCTGCACCGGTTTCAACTCTTCTGCCTGCGTTTATGGAACTCTGACCTGTTCATTGGACGTGCCACCTTGTCCCAGAACTGCTGTTTTCATCTCGCTCTCGCTCTATTGCACTGAAAAGCCAAGTGACATTCACTCCTGATGTATTTACCTGTTGCAACCTCCACAACTACTTTTATTATTATTTGACCCTGCTGGTCATCTATGAACATTTGAACATCTTGGAGAAAGAACTGGCCTTAATGGCCATGAATTGTTATAATCTCCACCCGGCACAGCCAGAAGAGGACTGGCCACCCCTCAGAGCATGGTTCCTCTCTAGGTTTCTTCCTAGGTTTCTGCCTTTCTAGGGAGTTTTTCCTAGCCACCGTGCTTCTACATCTGTATTGCTTGCTGTTTGGGGTTTTAGGCTGGGTTTCTGTATAGCACTTTGTGACATCGGCTGATGTAAAAAGTTATTTGTAAATAAATTTGATTTGATATCACACCTGCCCACCTGCCTAGTCACTTTTACCCCTACCTATGTACATATTACCTCAATTACCACAACTACCTTGCACCCCTGCACAATGACTCGGTACCGGTACCCCCTGTATATAGTACCGGTACCCCCTGTATATAGTACCGGTACCCCCTGTATATAGTACCGGTACCCCCTGTATATAGTACCGGTACCCCATGTATATAGTACCGGTACCCCCTGTATATAGTACTGGTACCCCCTGTATATAGTACCGGTACCCCCTGTATATAGTACCAATACCCCCTGTATATAGTACCGGTACCCCCTGTATATAGTACTGGTACCCCCTGTATATAGTACCGGTACCCCCTGTATATAGTACCGGTACCCCCTGTATATAGTACCGGTACCCCCTGTATACAGTACCGGTACCCCCTGTATACAGTACCGGTACCCCCTGTATACAGTACCGGTACCCCCTGTATACAGTACCGGTACCCCCTGTATACAGTACCGGTACCCCCTGTATATAGTACCGGTACCCCCTGTATACAGTACCGGTACCCCCTGTATACAGTACCGGTACCACCTGTATACAGTACCGGTACCCCCTGTATACAGTACCGGTACCCCCTGTATACAGTACCGGTACCCCCTGTATATAGTACCGGTACCCCCTGTATACAGTACCGGTACCCCCTGTATACAGTACCGGTACCCCCTGTATACAGTACCGGTACCCCCTGTATACAGTACCGGTACCCCCTGTATACAGTACCGGTACCCCCTGTATATAGTACCGGTACCCCCTGTATACAGTACCGGTACCCCCTGTATACAGTACCGGTACCCCCTGTATACAGTACCGGTACCCCCTGTATATAGTACCGGTACCCCCTGTATACAGTACCGGTACCCCCTGTATACAGTACCGGTACCCCCTGTATACAGTACCGGTACCCCCTGTATACAGTACCGGTACCCCCTGTATATAGTACCGGTACCCCCTGTATACAGTACCGGTACCCCCTGTATACAGTACCGGTACCCCCTGTATACAGTACCGGTACCCCCTGTATATAGTACCGGTACCCCCTGTATACAGTACCGGTACCCCCTGTATATAGTACCGGTACCCCCTGTATACAGTACCGGTACCCCCTGTATATAGTACCGGTACCCCCTGTATACAGTACCGGTTAATAACTTGCCCGGGACATTAGCCGGCCGGCTAAAACCGACACTTTGACTGAAACGTTGATTAATGTGCACTGTCCCTGTAAAAATAAAATGAACTCTTAAGATTATTATTGCAGTTTGTGAAATTTAATTAAATCTACGATGACAGCCATGACTCGTATTGAAATATATCTTGTATGTCTTTTTGCTGTAATCTAATTGTTGGAGCATTATTATGAATTTATTAGGAATATAAGAGTCACAACAACGTCTTCTCTTTTCCAAACATGTGCCGACGTTGGACGAGGAAATCCTTCCTCATTTTCAGTATGAATGGGGACAATACATTTCAACGTTTGTGTCTGTGTGGACAGTAAGTGTCCTAGGGAACTGACTCAATGTTATCTTTGGAACCAATATTTGGGGAAAATACATTTTGGAAACTGATGATCATTTTGGTCCTGAATGTTTTAAATTGAACTCGAGCGCACACAAGGACACAGACATGAGACATTATGGACCTGTAAATGTCTCAGCCACACTCTGTTTACAGTTCTAATATCATCTACATGGATCTCTCCACCCTGCCCTGAAACCTTCACTAATGCCTGGTCTCTTTTAAGGTAAAGAATTGACGTTATTCATGCTGTGAATCCAGTCACCTGGACTATGTTGTTTTCATCCCTTCATTCTCAATCTATAGGACCCATAGGTACTGTGATACACTTCTATATAAAGGCTATGCATGCGTCCCAAATGACAGCCTGTTCCCTACATAGTGTCATGGGTCCAGGTCAGAAGTAGTGCTCTATAAAGGTAGTAAAGATTTGACATGTGTGTTTCATGATCAATAATTGGATAGGCTGATTTATTTCTTCTTTCTATTTCCATGTTCCTTTCAATGGAAGATTTCATTACATCAATTGTTTAATTATTCATTCCTAATACACTAAAGTTTAAATATTGTATTTTTTTCCCATCTGATAATTTTTTACTAAGGTGTTATCATGTGCAGTGCATATCTTGATGCTGATGTGATGTCACACCCAGTGAACTGATGTGAAGGTGTGATCTTGTGGTTAACTGATCTCACTTACTTACTGAAAACAGGTAGAATATGAATATGTATTCCGTCTCATACTTACTGAAAACAGGTATAATATGAATATGTATTCCGTCTCATACTTACTGAAAACAGGTATAATATGAATATGTATTCCGTCTCATACTTACAGAAAGCAGGTATAACATGTATATGAATATGTAGTCTGTCTCATACTTACTGAAAACAGGTATAATATGTATATGAATATGTTGTCAGTCTCATACTTACTGAAAACAGGTATAATATGAATATGTAGTCAGTCTCATACTTACAGAAAGCAGGTATAATATGAATATGAATATGTAGTCAGTCTCATACTTACAGAAAGCAGGTATAATATGAATATGAATATGTAGTCTGTCTAATACTTACAGAAAGCAGGTATAATATGTATATCAATATGTTGTCAGTCTCATACTTACTGAAAACAGGTATAATATGAATATGTAGTCAGTCTCATACTTACAGAAAGCAGGTATAATATGAATATGAATATGTAGTCTGTCTAATACTTACTGAAAACAGGTATAATATGTATTTTAATATGTAGTCAGTCTCATACTTTCTGAAAACAGGTATAATATGAATATGAATATGTAGTCTGTCTAATACTTACAGAAAGAAGGTATAATATGAATATGAATATGTAGTCTGTCTAATACTTACTGAAAACTGCTATAATATGTATTTTAATATGTAGTCAGTCTCTAATTGACTGAAAACATAATATGTGTATATGTATTCAGCCTCATACTTTCTGAGAAAGGTATAATATGTGTATATGTATTCAGTCTCATACTTTCTGAGAAAGGTATAATATGTGTATATGTATTCAGTCTCATACTTTCTGAGAAAGGTATAATTTGTACAGTACCAGTCAAAAGTTTGGACACACCTGTTCATTTGCAGGGGTTTTCTTTATCTGTACTCTTTTCTGCATTGTAGAATAATAGTGAACACTTATGGAATCTTGTAGTAACCAAAAAAGTGTTAAACAAATCAAAGTGATAGCTGTGGTATGTGAGAACAGAGCATGGCCCTTTCTGTGGAGTCAGTTGTCTTCTTCCATGCATCTGCATCAGTGATGTGAAGAGAGAGAAAGGCTGTGACCATCTGTCAAAACCACAAGTGAGTCACTCCGTCCCCATGCCAGGTCTACTGGGCATGGCAAACAATAACAATAACAGTGTTATGGGTGTGTGGGAGTGTGTTTAAATGTGTGTGTGTGTCACTGGTGGTTGTGGGGATTGGGAGTGAGGCCAGGGTCAGGGCAGGGCAGGACAGGACCAATCCAACCCCCCGTCAGTAGATAGAGGGTGGGACACAGTCAACCAGGTAGAGACAGAGGACAGCACAGGACAGGACCAATCCAACCGCACAGCAGAGCCACACACTGGACTGGCATCAGTACATATCTCTGTAGACACACACACACACACACACACACACACACACACACACACACACACACACACACACACACACACACACACACACACACACACACACACACACACACACACACACACACACACACACACACACACACACACACACACACACACACACACACACAGGCATACACACACACACACACCACTGCTGTTTCTGCTGTGGAGTGGAGGCCTTTGATGCTAGGCCAGTTTCTCTACCTCCCTAACCACTACAACACACTGATACAGAGGTAACAGTCTCTCTCTCTAACCACTACAACACACTGATACAGAGGTAACAGTCTCTCTCTCTCTAACCACTACAACACACTGATACAGAGGTAACAGTCTCTCTCTCTCTAACCACTACAACACACTGATACAGAGGTAACAGTCTCTCTCTCTAACCACTACAACACACTGATACAGAGGTAACAGTGTGGACCACAGCTCACTGCACAGTCAGAAATGTGACCAAAAAGCAACAGACACAGGTATCCAACAGTTGTAACCCTGCCCATCACATCCTGTGGATTTAGGGATTCAATTATTCAATAAATTGTTAATAGTTGTATCGTCTAATCTTAACTTTAAGCCTGTGACAACGACTTTATGTTGATTTTATTATTTATTAGTTGCTTCTTTAAAAGAAAATCTTGGGGTATAAAATGGTGCCCTGGGCAAGGCCATGGTATTTATTGGCCTTTCCAAAAACGGCTTTAATTTTTCAGGTTATCCGGCTTGCGTCCCAAATGACACCCTATTCCATGGCACCCTATGGGCCCTGGTCAAAAGTAGTGCACTAAATAAGGAATAGGGAATAGGGTGCCATTTGGGACGCACACATAGCATTGAGTCAGCATAATAAGAGAGAGAGGAGAGAGGAGAGAGGAGAGAGGAGAGAGGAGAGAGGAGAGAGGAGAGAGGAGAGAGGAGAGAGGAGATGGGAGAGAGGAGAGAGGAGAGAGGAGAGATAATATTTGAGAGAGGAGAGAGGAGAGAGGAGAGAGGAGAGAGGAGAGAGGAGAGAGGAGAGAGGAGAGAGGAGAGATAATATTTGATAGAGGAGAGAGAGGAGAGAGGAGAGAGGAGAGAGGAGAGAGGAGAGAGGAGAGAGGAGAGAGGAGAGAGGAGAGAGGAGAGAGGAGAGATAATATTTGATAGAGGAGAGAGGAGAGGGGAGAGAGGAGAGAGAATATTTGATAGAGGAGAGAGGAGAGAGGAGAGAGGAGAGAGGAGAGAGGAGAGAGGAGAGAGGAGAAAAAATGTGGGAGAGAGGAGAGAGGAGAGAGGAGAGAGGAGAGAGGAGAAAGGAGAGAGGAGAGAGGAGAGAGGAGAGAGGAGAGAGGAGAGAGGAGAGAGGAGAAAGGAGAAAGGAGAGAGGAGAGAGGAGAGAGGAGAGAGGAGAGAGTGAGGGGAAGAAAGCCCAAAGGATGGAATTATTTTCCAATTTGTCAGAACAGGTTGGTTTTACACCTTCAGAAGCCGCTAAATACGCCTCGCTCCAAAAATGTTCCTCACAGCATAAAACGGGTAACATTTACCCTCAAAAACAGAAATGGAGGGATTCACTCGGGAATGGATCGGTAAATGACAAGATGAAGACAAAACAGGAGCCCTAGCTGTAATGTCAAGAGAGGAGATTAAAGTTAGGGCTGTCAGAAACACTCTCTCTCTCTCTCTCTCTCTTTTTCTCTCTCTCTCTCTCTCTCTCTCTCTCTCTCTCTCTCTCTCTCACTCTCTCTCTCTCTCGCTCTCTCTCTCTCTCTCTCTCTCTCTCTCTCTCTCCTACAGTACTGTTAGGCCCAAAAACAGAGCTTATAGTTGAGCATCTGCCACTGAGACATTAGAATAGGAAGGAAGGATCCCTCAAGACAGGAGGAAAGGAAAGCCAGGTTGGGAGCATGGCAGATCTGAATGTGTTAGCTAGAGATGCCATTCCTGTTAAGACTTTCTTCAATTTCATCCGCAGGGTTGAAGTGTGTGGGTATGGAGGGGTGTGTATGTGTTTGTGTGTTTGTGACAGAGAGCCTCATCTAGCAGACATCCCTGTATAATATACTACACATACAGACAACAAGAGAGATATACTGTATAATATACTACACATACTGACAACCAGAGAGATATACTGTAAAATATACTACACATACAGACAACCAGAGAGATATACTGTATAATATAATACACATACAGACAACCCGAGAGATATACTGTATAATATACTACACATACAGACAACCCGAGAGATATACTGTATAATATACTACACATACAGACAACCAGAGAGATATACTGTATAATATAATACACATACAGACAACCAGAGAGATACAGGGGGTGAAATAAGTATTGAACACGTCACCATTTTTCTCAGTAAATATATTTCCAAAGGTGCTGTTGACATGACTTTTTCATCAGATGTTGGTAACAACCCAAGTAATCCATACATACAAAGAAACCAAAACAAATAAATTCAGAAATTAAGTTATGTGTAATAATGTGAAATGACACAGGGAAAAAGTATTGAACACATGAAGAAAGGGAGGTTCAAAAAGGCATGGAAAGCCAAGACAACAGCTGAAAACTATCAGTAATTAAAAAGCAATCCAGCCCCCTGTCAGTGCAAATTAATATCAGCTGGTTCAGTACCAACTGATGGCCTACAAAAAGGCCATCACATCATAGGAGAAGTCATGTAACTAGCTACTGTACAGTACTGTACCTCTACAACAGGAGAAGTAAGGTAGATAGGTAGATAGATAGATAGATAGATAGATAGATAGATAGATAGATAGATAGATAGATAGATAGATAGATAGATAGATAGATAGATAGATAGATAGATAGATAGATAGATAGATAGATAGATAGATAGATAGATAGATAGATAGATAGATAGATAGATAGATAGATAGATAGATAGATAGATAGATAGATAGATAGATAGATAGATAGATAGATAGATAGATAGATAGATAGATAGATAGATAGATAGATAGATAGATAGATAGATAGATACAAGATATCTGGAGTGCAAAACAAAAGCTATAAAAAGACATTGCATAGTATGGGTGGTTGGCTGAATATGTACACTAAACATTGGTGGATGTTGGATGTTTAACTATACTATACAGTTCGATGGCAGAGAAATACTTCAGTAGCTAAAAATGCGTATGATATGAGCGAGGGAATAATAGTTTACTTAATAGACAGACTGGTTAAATGAACAGGTAAGTGAATATTTCGCATGGTTAATGGTTAATGTAGCTCAGTTGGTAGAGCCTGGCGCTTGAAACGCCAAGGTTTTGGGTGTGATTCCAATGCAGTAGACAGATAGTATATAGACTAGTGTCCTGTCCAGGGGGTGTCCTGTACATCAAGCTGTCTCACTACAGAAACAGTAGACAGACTAGTGTCCTGTCCAGGGGGTGTCCTGTACATCAAGCTGTCTCACTACAGAAACATTAGATAGACTAGTGTCCTGTCCAGGGGGTGTCCTGTACATCAAGCTGTCTCACTACAGAAACAGTAGACAGACTAGTGTCCTGTCCAGGGGGTGTACTGTACATCAAGCTGTCTCACTACAGAAACATTAGATAGACTAGTGTCCTGTCCAGGGGGTGTCCTGTACATCAAGCTGTCTCACTACAGAAACAGTAGACAGACTAGTGTCCTGTCCAGGGGGTGTACTGTACATCAAGCTGTCTCACTACAGAAACATTAGATAGACTAGTGTCCTGTCCAGGGGGTGTCCTGTACATCAAGCTGTCTCACTACAGAAACAGTAGACAGACTAGTGTCCTGTCCAGGGGGTGTACTGTACATCAAGCTGTCTCACTACAGAATAATAGCCTTTCCCTTCTGCCGGCACCTTCCTAGTTGGAAGGCTAATGGAGCCCAGCTGAGGGTCATTAGTTCATCGAGCGTGTGATTGGCTGGACAATCAGCCCCAACAGTTGATCCCATTCAGGGAGAAAGTACTGGAGACAGCAGCAGGCAGGTGGTGAATTTAACATCTTTGTTACTGAAGTTATCCTTTAAGTTACTTATTTGTAATAAGTTCTGCTGTTAACTGATGTAATAAAGCCTAAGTTTGAAGCGTTTACTCTGCCTTACTGGGCTTCTGTACCCTGAGACCCTCCTAGCTCTGGTCCCCGGGCTCTGTCACTAGCCAATGTTGACTCTGCATCTGGCCTATCTAAGGCAGGTTGCTGTTTATTGGTATGACTCTTGTCCTCTTAAATAGGCCAGCTACAAAGTAAAAATAGTCTTTATTTTAAAAATTTATAACAATATCTTTAGTTTTTAGTTTTTTTAAATTTAGGGTTAGGCATTAGGGTTAGCAATGTGGTTAGGGTTAGGTTTCATATCAGATTTTATGACTGTTGGTGACCATTCTGGAGAGATGCCTCTAGAACAAAGTTCATTATGAAAAATGCTAACCTGCCTATGTCTCAAAGTTCTGCCTCCAGGACAAGACATGACAAGAAACGTTAACCTGCTGCCTTATTGACAGTTCTGTAACGGACTAGGCTACTTAATGTTACATTTTTTTATGAATTATTATAACATCGTTTGTTACATAATTCACCCTGCATGTCCGTTACGGTTCTACGATTCTATGCTCCTCAAAATAACAGATCAATTAGGAAGAGAGAACTTTTCAAATTGACATGTAGGAATTGTTCACACCTCCATTGTGTTGCTCAGGCATGATGGGTCATAGGTCATGGCTTGTTGTGAGAACGGTAATTTATTTTTTTCATCCTCCATGCCCCTAAGACACAATTATGAATATTTGGATTTTGGAAAAGTTGACTGAAACTGTGATTAATAAAGGACAAAAACATAGCAAAATGTTTCATATTGACTTTTCTTAAGGCAGAGGTGACTGGCTGTAATGAACCACAGGTAAAGCCTAGAGGCAACCATTCTCTGCCAATGTTTCTCCAATCCTTTAAACACAGTACCAGAGTTGTATCAGGTGACATGTAGGGAATAGGGTTCCATTTGGGATGTACAAAGAACCAATAAGAAATCAGCCATTTCTGCTGAGAAGGAAATGAAGTGTATTCTTGGCGGCAAGACGTCTAATTAATCAGGGACGGCTATTGCATAAAACAAGATAATAATGATGTTTTAGTTAATGACTGTAAGCAGGAATTATTCAGAGAAACCTGCATTCAGCGCTGAGAAACCCTGTAACCTTGCCAGCCTGTCAACCTCACTCCTCACTCCCATCTCAACAGACTAAAACGCTTTGAACTATTCAGATAAAGACCTGCATCGGCCAAATAATGGGAATGTTGTTTCATCAAGCTCCCAATTCTTTCTCTCCTCTCTCCACTCTGTCTTTCTTTTCCAAGGGCATATTTATTTTAGTGAGAATTCCCTGTAAGTTGAGGTGTACTCAGGAGGTGGTGTGTGTGTGTGTGTGTGTGTGTGTGTGTGTGTGTGTGTGTGTGTGTGTGTGTGTGTGTGTGTGTGTGTGTGTGTGTGTGTGTGTGTGTGTGTGTGTGTGTGTGTGTGTGTGTGTGTGTGTGTGTGTGTGTGTGTGTGTGTGTGTGTGTGTGTGTGTGTGTGTGTGTGTGTGTGTGTGTTGAGGTGTACCCAGGGGATGGTGAGCTGGAGGGGAGGGAGCTCATAACTCACTTTTATGTCTGTCGGTTTGGCCCCGCTAGAGAGAGAAAAAGAGAGAGAGAGAAAGACTGAGATGGAGAGAGAGAGGGGAGAGAAAGACAGAGAGAGAGAGTGTGAGAGAGAGAGAGACTGAGATGGAGAGAGAGAGGGGAGAGAAAGACAGAGAGAGAGTGTGAGAGCGAGAGAGAGAGAGAGATAGAGAGAGAGACTGAGATGGAGAGAGAGAGGGGAGAGAAAGACAGAGAGAGAGAGTGTGAGAGAGAGAGAGAGAGAGAGAGAGAGAGAGAGGCTAAGAGAATGGTTGTACAGCACACTGATGGAGGAGTGAAGGAGAGAAAAACACATACAAATAAAACACATAGGAATGTCACCAATAATTTTGAGGGAGAATGCAGCTTGACAATTGTCTTTACCCAGAACCACCTGCTCCAGCTTCAAGCCCTTTATCTGTTTTCATTTGGAGACTCAACATAATGCAAGACTGACTAGAGCTGCTCTGATACGTGTTCTCCATGTGTTCAAAGACTTTCAGAAGGAAAACAAAGTATTTCTGAGACTGGTGCTTCAGACCCAGGATTTCATTTTGTTTCAGGGGATATAGCGCCTTCATATACATCAAGGGCCTCTACTGATGCTTCAGACCCAGGTTTTCATGTGTTTCAGGGGATATAGCTACCTCATATAACTCAAGGGCTCAAGGGCCTCTACTGACCACCATATTATTTGGGAGAGATTGGAAACCTTAATTGGTCTACACGGACAAGTTCTTGTCTGGTTTCGGAGAGATATTAGTTTGTCTCCGTGGATGGTTTGTCCTCTGACAAATCAATTGTAAGTTTCGGTGTTCCTCAAGGTTCTGTTTTAGGGCCACTATTGTTTTCACTAAATATTTCACCTCTTGGTGAACATAATGTTAACTTCCATTGCTAAGCGGACGACACACAGCTGTACATTTCGATGAAACATGGTGATGCACCAACATTGCCTGCCCTGGAAGCCTGTGTTTCAGACAAAAGGATGGCGGAAAATTGTTTTCTTTAAAATTCTGGCAAAACAGATATGCTAGTTCTAGGTCCCAAGAAACAAAGAGATCTGCTTTTGGATCTGACAATTAATCTTGATGGTTGTACAGTCGTCTCCCAAAAAACTGTGAAGGACCTCAGCATTACTCTGGACCCTGATCTTTCTTTTAACGAACATATCAAGAATATTTCAAGGACAGCTTTTTTCCATCTTCGTAACATTGCAAAAATCAGACATTTTCTGTCCAAAAATTATGACGAAAAGCTAATCCATGCTTTTGTCACTTCTAGATTAGATTACTGCAATACTCTACTCTCCGGCTACCCGGATAAAGCACTAAATAAACTTCAATTAGTGCTAAACACGGCTGCTAGAATCTTGACTAGAACCAAAATATTTGATCATATTACTCCTGTGCTAGCCTCTCTACACTGGCTTCCTGTTAAGACTAGGGCTGATTTCAAGGTTTTACTTCTAACCTACAAAGCATTACATGGGCTTTGTCATGTCCTGATATGTTGCACCTGTCTGTGTTTGACTCCTCCCCACACCAGGTGCACCCTATCATCATCATTAGTCATTTTGGGTATTTAGCCCCTTGGGTGCTGTTGGCATTTGCCAGATCGACTTGCCTAGTTCAGTCGTTCCAGCTCTCTGTTTTGTATTACTAACTCTGCTAGTCTGTTTTCCGGTATTTGGACCTCTACCTGCCTTTTGGATTACGTGCCTGTCTACCCCCTCCTGTGCCTTCGACCTTCTGATCTCCTACTAAGCGTATTCTGCCTGTGTTACTTATTACGAGCCTGTCTACTCCTCTGCACTGCCATCCGTCTGATCCTCAGTACCGAACCCTGCCTGAACTACATTTGCGAGCCTGACTTCCCTTATTGGACTATTACCATTCTGATTCCCTGTTACGAACATTTGCCTGTCAATCATTTCGACTGTCTTGCCCCCTATTCTTTATTAAACAGTTGATCATATCTCTGCCTCCGTGTCCGCTTTTGGGTCCCGTATATCTGTCGTTGTGTCAGAATGATCTGGCCATGACGGACCCAGCGGAGTTGGAACATCTACAGAACGCAATAGCCCGTCAAGGGGTCGTTGTGGGTCGACACGAGGAGGTGCTACGTTCAATAGCAGAAGAACTCCGTGAGCAGAGAGATAACCAGCAGCGAGCCACCGAATGTCTACTCCAACATTTGGAGAAATTAACACTGGCACTACCGGCACAGAGCGCCTGGCCCCCGTCTCCTGTTCCACCTATACCCAGCAATTCACCACCTTCCCCGGTATCCCTAAGAGAGCCGCACTTACCTGCCCCTGAACGGCTCTGCTCGGCGCCTTTTACGATGGGTTATGTGACTCCATAAAAGATGAACTCGCCGCCCGAGAACTGCCTCCCAGTCTAGACAATCTCATCTCCATTGCCATGCGTATTGGCAGTAGGCTTCAGGAACGAAACCGGGAGAGAGGTAATCGTCGCCCTGCTCAGGCACTTCCGCATTTCGGCGGACTGGGTGGCAGAGCGTCACCGGGAGTGACGGCACCACCTGAATACGTCCGAGAACCACAGAGGGCGTCCGAAGTCCTTACACCTGAGCCTATGCAGATAGGAAGGGCACAGCTGACGGCTGAGGAACGTCAACGCAGGATGGACAGTCGCAGCTGCCTCTACTGTGGAAAGAAAGGACATTATGCACCCTGCTGTCCTTTAAAAGGCCGGGCTCATTCGTAACTGCAGGAATACGGGTGAGTCAAACCAAAACCCCATGGGTACCCCCGGTTCGTTTTCGTTTTCCTGACACTATTATTTGGGGTTCCCAAACTCTGAGAGTAAATGTCATTATGGATTCAGGAGCTGACGATTGCTTTATTGATAACTCCCTTCTGGCTAAATCAGGCATTCCTTCATGCCCTCTAAGCACACCCATCGAGGCCACAGCCCTAGACGGTCGTTCTATTGGGTGGGTGTCTCAGATATCGGTGCCGTTACTCTGATCCTGTCTGGCAACCACAGGGAGGAGATCCAGTTCCTGCCCCTACATTCCCCTAATGCTCCGATTGTGTTAGGCCATTCTTGGCTTGTTAAACACAACCCTCACATCGATTGGATTACCGGTTCTGTTACAAACTGGAGCACTTTTTGCCTTGCTCATTGTCTGAAGGCTGCACCTCATGTTCAATAAGTCTCGGGCTACCTCGCTACCACCTCATCGGCCATACGACTGTGCCATAGACCTCCATCTTGCACATCACCCCCCCCGTGGACCTCTGTACTCCCTGTCCGGTCCGGAGACTAAGGCCATGGCAGATTATGTGGAGGCCTCCCTCAGGCTGGGATTATTCGGCCATCTTCCTCTTCTGCTGGTGCTGGGTTTTTCCTCTTCGATTACCGGGGTCTTAATGACATTACGGTGAAGAACCATTATCCACTTCCTCTGCTGGCCTCCGCTTTTGAACTGCTCCAGTGAGCCACGATCTTCTCAAAACTGGATCTCTGAAACGCCTACCTGGTAGGCGGCGTTTAACACTGCTAGTGGACACTACGAATACCTGGTGATGCCATTTGGGTTGACTATCGCTCCCGCTGTCTTCCAGACTCTGGTAAACGATGTGCTCCGGGACATGATTAATCGTTTTGTCTTCGTGTATCTGGATGATATTTTGATTTTCTCCCACTCTGCCCAGGAACACACAGCACACGTACGACAGGTCCTCCAGCGATTATTGGAAAATCAACTGTTTGTAAAAGCAGAGAAGTGCGAGTTCCATCGCTCTGTCATTCCTTTCCTGGGTTACATAGTGGCCGCGGGTAGCATCAGGGTGGATCCAGGCAAGATCCAAGCTGTCACTGATTGGCCACAGCCCTCTTCACGCCTGGATCTGCAACGCTTCCTGGGGTTTGCCAATTTTTATCTGCGATTCATTCGGAATTACAGCATTTTGGAGGCCCCACTCACTGCCTTGACCTCAACTAAAGTGAGCTTTGTGTGGTCACCCCAAGCAGCCCAGGCCTTCGCTGCCCTCAAACAGCGCTTCACTTCAGCCCCCATTTTGATTCACCCAGACCCAGCCCGGCAGTTTGTGGTGGAGGTAGACGCCTCCAATATTGGAGTGTTGTCTGTAAAGGTCGGACAACGATCAGAAGCTGCATCCATGTGAATTCCTCTCCCGTCTGACACCTGCTGAGGTAAATTATGACGTCGGCAACAGGGAATTGCTGGCGGTCAAGACAGCATTGGAGGAGTGGAGACATTGGCTGGAGGGGGCGGAACAACCATTTCTTGTGTGGACAGACCACAAGAATCTTGAGTACCTACGCTCAGCCAGAGGGGGTCCGCCGGGCTTGCTCCTACTTATCTCTCAAATTTGGTCCTGCCGTACTTACCTACACGTATGCTCTGGTCACAAGACACAGGCCTCCTTATTGTCCCTAGAATTTCTAAGCAAACAGCTGTAGGCAGGGCTTTCTCCTATAGAGCTCAATTTTTATGGAATGGTCTGCCCATCCATGTGAGAGATGCAGACTCCGTCTCGACCTGAGCCACTGGCTTACTGGTGCTTTCCATGCCATCCCTGGGAGTGGTGCATCACTTCCTGTCCGGTTTGTCGCCACCTCGGGCTTGTGCAGTGGAGGGGATCTTTCGTGGGCTATACTCAGCCTTGTCTCAGGGTAGTAAGTTATACTGTAACTTACTACCCTGGGGTTATATCCTGCCTGGTTGGCCCTGTCTGGGGGTATTGTCGGAAGGGGCCAGAGTGTCTCCTGACCCCCCGTCTCAGCCTCCACTATATATGCTGCAATAGTCTATGTGCCGGGGGGCTAGGGTCAGTTTGTTTAATCTGATGTTATTATCCGGTGTCTTGTGTGAGTTTAAGTATGCTCCCTCAAATTCTCTCTTTCTCACACTCTACCTCCCCTCCCGGAGGACCTGAGCCCTAGGACCATGCTTCAGGACTACCTGCTCTGATGACTCCTAGCTGTCCCCAGTCCACCTGGTCGTGCTGCTGCACCAGTTTCAACTCTTCTGCCTGCGACTATGTAACCCTGACCTGTTCGTGCCACCTTGTCCAAGACCTGCTGTTTTCATCTCTCTCTCTCTCTCTACCACAGCTGCGGCCCGTACCTGCGCTCTCTACCGCATCTAAATGCCTGGCTATGAAAAGCCAAGTGACATTCACTTCTGATGTATTTACCTGTTGCAACCTTCACAACTACTATGATTGTTCTTTGACCCTGCTGGTCATCTATGAACATTTGACCATCTTGGAGAAAGAACTGGCCTTAATGGCCATGAATTGTTATAATCTCCACCCGGCACAGCCAGAAGAGGACTGGCCACCCCTCAGAGCCTGGTTCCTCTCTAGGTTTCACCTTTCTAGGGAGTTGTGTTTCAAGGGATACAGCTACATCATATACATCATATACATCAAAGGCCTCTACTGATGCCAAGGAACAACTGCCTTGTTCAGGGGCAGAATGACAGATTTTTTACCTTGTCAGCTCGGGGATTCAATCCTGCAACCTTTCAGTTACGGGCCCAACACTCTAACCACTCAGCTACCTGCCGCCCAATATATGATACCTCAGACCCAGGTTTTCATGTGTTTCAGGGGATATAGCTACCTCATATACATCAACGCCCTTGCACATCTATTACCTTTCACCATAATACCTTTGTGATATGGAAGTCCTTTACCGTTTAGTCAGGTCATTACATAGCACCATGACAATACTGTTCACTTAACGAATGCATTAGAGTAATTGGTTAAAGATGAACCTATATTCTCAGGATCTTAAGGACTATAGGGGTCTTGCCTGAGGGACGGCCAAGTGTACATTAGAATTGGGGTGCTATGCTACACACCAACCACATTGAAGAGGCTAATATACCCTCTCAATGAAGTTCAGTAGAAAAGGTTTCTTCCAGAACATTCTCTCTGCTCTTCATGTCCTCTTACTACTCTTTTATATTCTTCCAGAACATTCTCTCTGCAGGGTCCACTAACTCTGTCCTCCTAATACTCTTTTATAATCCCTTAAATCTCTCTCCTCTGTCAAGTATCCGTTATTACTTCTAACCTTTATCAAGTAAGGGATGAGAATGTATTGCTATTTCCCATGACAAGAGTGTTGATGAATGTAAAAAAGACATAATTAGCAATGATGTTAGTGCCTTGCCTTTACTGAGTCATGTATTCTCTTTGCCAAATGATGTCTATATGTTGGATGCTAATATACCATGTAATATATATTTTCATATTCTACAATATACATAGTGGTACAACAGACTGTCTCTATAGTATATTTAGAGGGACAGCAGACTGTCTCTATAGTATATTTAGAGGGACAGCAGACTGTCTCTATAGTATATGTAGAGGGACAGCAGACTGTCTCTATAGTATATGTAGAGAGACAGCAGACTCTGTGCTCTCTTCCTAATAATACTGTTATCTTCTCTCCTCTCCTGATGCTAAGACACCATGAGATACAAATCAGCAACATGAAGTGGTTCCAGTAAAGTGTTCCCACATCTTCTGTAATATACCTTGAGATGCAGCACTGAATGACTGAATGGTATGTGTGTTTGTATAAAATGGCAGATCCTATCCTCCTCCGTATGTCTTTTATGGAAGCAGCGTTACCAGGATTACACAAACAAATTGTCAATGAATGTCCTCATATATCTGCAGATGGCACGTTTGCACTAAAATGGTCGAAATGAACACTGAGATATATATTTTAAAACAGCATGTGTATCAACCACGATGCATTTGGCGGGATTCAATGTGTTTACTAAGAAACAGACATCACATCTCCATGATGTTCCAGTTGTGGTGTAAATTAGTATGGGTATCTACCTTTATGTGCATGCCAATATTTATGCTAAATGTTTATGCTTTTATTTGTTGGCATTCATGGAAGGTCTAAATATCTAACAGTCTATGGTGTTTGTATAATGGAACTTCGAAGTAAACAAATGCATGGAGTTGTGTTTTCCCCAGTAGCATCTATTTACAACAGAAATCTACTAGTCTGGGACGTGAGTGGTGGAGTGTGTTTGGACTGAGTTAATGCAGTTGGGCTGCAGATAGTGCATGTGTCCTAAATGGCACCCTATTCCCTATATAGTGCACTACTTTTGATCAGATTTCTATGCACTAAAAAGGTACCAGGGTGCCATTTGAGCTGCACCCAGTATTACCATAAAACAGCTCCAGGATGGAAGAGAGGAGAGACCCAATAACCAAGCCAAGGATGATTCACCGTTCATATTTATCCATCACGTTCTCAGAATACATGAATAACATGAAAACGTCTTCAACACTGCCGAGGTGATGGTCAACTCTTGGTTATATATAGTTATGTATTAACACCAGTAAAAACTGTGTGTCTGTGTATTGTGTGTGTGTATTGTGTGTCTGTGTATTGTGTGTTTGAGTGTGTGTGAGTGTGTGTATTTGTGTGAGTGTGAGTAGGAGTGTGTGTGTGAGTGTGTGTGTGAGTGTGTGTGTGTGAGTGTGTGTGTGTGTGTGTGTGTGAGTGTGAGTGTGTGTGTGAGTGTGTGTGTGAGTGTGTGTGTGTGTGTGTGTGTGTGTGTGTGTGAGTGTGTGTGTGTGTGTGTGTGTGAGTGTGAGTGTGTGTGTGAGTGTGTGTGTGAGTGTGTGTGTGTGTGTGTGTGTGTGTGAGTGTGTGTGTGTGTGTGTGTGTGAGTGTGAGTGTGTGTGTGAGTGTGTGTGTGAGTGTGTGTGTGTGTGTGTGTGTGTGTGTGTGTGTGTGTGAGAGAGTGTGTGTGTGTGTGTGAGTGTGTGTGTGTGTGAGTGTGTGTGTGAGTGTGTGTGTGTGTGTGTGTGGTGTGTGTGTGTGTGTGTGTGTGTGTGTGTGTGTGTGTGTGTGGTGTGTGTGTGAGTGTGTGTGTGTGTGTGTGTGTGTGTGTGTGTGTGTGTGTGTGTGTGTGTGTGTGTGTGTGTGAGTGTGTGTGTGTGTGTGTGTGTATTCATGACTTAGTGAGGATGGATGGTTACATAACCAAGGACTGTGATTGGTCTAACTAACATTCAGTCTCACCATTAGTGCAGAGTAGGACAGTATCACAACTCTGGTGTGGGAAAGCAGCATTGGATCCCTCTCCTCTCCTCTCCTCTCCTCTCCTCTCCTCTCCTCTCCTCTCCTCTCCTCTCCTCTCCTCTCCTCTCCTCTCCTCTCCTCTCCTCTCCTCTCCTCTCCTCTCCTCTCCTCTCCTCTCCCTCTCTACTCCTCCCCTCCCCTCCCTTTTTTCTCCCTTTTCTCTCCTCTCCGTCCCTCCCCCTTTTCTCCCTCTCCTCTACTCCCTTCCCACTTCGGCTCTCCTCTCCTCTCCTCTCCTCCCCTCTCCTCCTCTCTTCCTCTCTACCTTCTTTCCTCCCCTCTCCTCCCCCTCTCATCTCTCTGCTCTTCTCCCCTCCTCTTCTCTCCCTCTCCTCCCCCCTCTTTTCTGTCTGTTTTTCTCCCTTCCTCCCCTCTCCTCTCACACCACTCTTTCCTTCCTCTCCTTCCTTCCTCTCTCCTACTCTTCCTCTTCTCCTCACTACTCCCCCGCCACCAACAAATTCTCCTCCCTCAATAAAAGCATGAGAAGACAAAAGTTCAGACACAATTCTTATACAGTTCATTAACGCTGATAAATCTCATTCACACATCAATTGAAAGAATCACCTTCAATATTTCAAAAAGGTGATGGAGATAAATTATGTCGCCAAGACAATTGAAAAATTCAGCCAAATGAAACAGCAGCCGCTCTGATAAGGTCCCTGGTCTCTGGTGGTTTAGTTTCGGCTGTAAATAATTAGATGGGAACACTTATCTTAATATCAACCTGATAAAAGGGGCAATCTGGGATTGGTACATACCATTTCTAGTTGGATGTGACGGTTTTCCGCTTTGTTATTGTTTGAATCCTAGATTGCCCCTTTAAAGTGAACAGAGAAATTAAGTGATTGAAGGAGGGAACGCCGCCCAGCAGGGATGGAGAGATAGTGTCTGTTGAAGGAGGGAACACCGCCCAGCAGGGATGGAGAGATAGTGTCTGTTGAAGGAGGGAACACCGCCCAGCAGGGATAGAGAGATAGTGTCTGTTGAAGGAGGGAACGCCGCCCAGCAGGGATAGAGAGATAGTGTCTGTTGAAGGAGGGAACACCGCCCAGCAGGGATAGAGAGATAGTGTCTGTTGAAGGAGGGAACACCGCCCAGCAGGGATGGAGAGTTAGTGTCTGTTGAAGGAGGGAACACCGCCCAGCAGGGATAGAGAGATAGTGTCTGTTGAAGGAGGGAACACCGCCCAGCAGGGATAGAGAGATAGTGTCTGTTGAAGGAGGGAACACCGCCCAGCAGGGATGGAGAGATAGTGTCTGTTGAAGTAGGGAACACCGCCCAGCAGGGATGGAGAGTTAGTGTCTGTTGAAAGAGGGAACACCGCCCAGCAGGGATGGAGAGATAGTGTCTGTTGAAGTAGGGAACACCGCCCAGTAGGGATGGAGAGTTAGTGTCTGTTGAAAGAGGGAACGTCGCCCAGCAGGGATGGAGCGATAGTGTCTGTTGAAGTAGGGAACACCGCCCAGCAGGGATGGAGAGTTAGTGTCTGTTGAAAGAGGGAACACCGGCCAGCAGGGATGGAGAGTTAGTGTCTGTTGAAAGAGGGAACGCCGCACAGCAGGGATGGAACGATAGTGTCTGTTGAAGTAGGGAACACCACCCAGCAGGGATGGAGAGATAGTGTCTGTTGAAGGACTAAACTAGTGCACTATATAGGGAATAAGATGCCATCTGGGACACAGTTATATTTAGCGCTAATACATAATGGGATGTCTATGGTGAAAAGATAGCGTTGAAGCTACAGCTGCCTATACTGTATATTCAGACTACTGCCAGATTGACATACAGTATCTATTCCACAGGCTGAACAGAATGGCAGTGCCTTATAGTTAGTGGTTAGCATCAATGCTAATGGGATGTCTATGGTGAGAAGATTAGCTTTAAGGTTACAGTTGCCTTACTGTTCAGACTATTGCTATCCCACAGGCTGGACATTAATAGTAACTCCATAAGTCCAGAAAGGCAACACCTCGAGGTTAATATTAATAATTCATGTTTGGATTCAGGGGTATTGACAACATCAGGCTTGTCATTGTATTGCAGCATTATTGACCAGTCTCCAGACCGTAGGGCTGACAGTCATGGGTTGTATAAAACAAATGGCACCCTATTCTCTATATAGTGCACTACTTTTAACCAGGGCTTATGTCAAAGTAGTGCACTACTATTCAGGTAATAGGGTGTCATTTGAGACGCAACCATGGTCTTCACTTTTAGAGTTATATATCCTACATTATAGACGGGCTAATACTAAATATTAATGTATGGATGGATTCAGGGCTATTGAAAATACTAAATATTAATATATGGATGGATTCAGGGCTATTGAAAATACTAAATATTAATATATGGATGGATTCAGGGCTATTGAAAATACTAAATATTAATATATGGATGGATTCAGGGCTATTGAAAATATTAAATATTAATATATGGATGGATTCAGGGCTATTGAAAATATTAAATATTAATATATGGATGGATTCAGGGCTATTGAAAATACTAAATATTAATATATGGATGGATTCAGGGCTATTGAAAATACTAAATATTAATATATGGATGGATTCAGGGAAATTGAAAATATTAAATATTAATATATGGATGGATTCAGGGCTATTGACAATATATCATGTTACATTACTTTAGTTCAGCCAGTAATAGCTCCTTATTCCTTATATAGTGCACTTCTTTTAACCAGGGCTTATGTCAAAGTAGTGCACTACTATACAGGTAATAGGGTGCCATTTGGGATGCAACCATGGTCTTCACTTTTAGAGCTAAGGAAAAAAGACTATCAGTGGTTTATGGAAAGTCGGAGCTGGATGTAAATCAAGCTCTCCTTTCTGGAAATGGCTCTGAATAATTCACATCCACAATATCAAGACAAGGTCAATTATCTCCCGTTGTCAATATCTACCATCTATATTGCATCGACTCATTTTAATTTCAGATCCAAATACTCATATTCTCTCCCTTTTTTTGAAACCATCATAATAATATGGTTCTGGGGGCTATCAATTACACACACAGACAGACACAGACAGACAGACACAGACAGACAGACACAGACAGACAGACACAGACAGACAGACAGACAGACACAGACAGACAGACAGACAGACAGACAGACAGACAGACAGACAGACAGACAGACAGACAGAGGGAGAGAGAGAGGAGACAGAGGGAAAGAGAGAGAGAGGGAGAGAGAGAGGAGACAGAGGGAAAGAGAGAGAGAGAGAGAGAGAGAGAGAGAGAGAGAGAGAGAGAGAGAGAGAGAGAGAGAGAGGGAGAGGGAGAGAGAGAGAGAGGAGACAAAGGGAAAGAGAGAGAGAGACAGAGAGAGAGAGAGACAGAGAGGGAGAATTTTCTCCTCAAGCCTTTACCTTCATTATACTGACTGATGCAATGACTTCCTCCTTGTCTGGAAGGCAAGTAATTTAACCTCTCTCTCTATAGCAGAGTCAAGCATTTTACTAAGAACATTAACCCTCACACACACACACACACACACACACACACACACACACACACACACACACACACACACACACACACACACACACACACACACATACACACACACACACACACACAAACACAGACACACACACACACACACACACACACACACACACACACACACCGTGGAAATGCCACTTCAAGGACAGACCAAAGACGTCTATGTTGTTTAGAAGTTGTTGAATAGGATGTTAAAGTCTACATCTGCTATTGTGTTGCTCTAAAAACAGTTTCTATACAGTCTCTGTGTCACTGTAGGAATGAGAAACAATCACCAGCATGAGTGTATTTTCCTTCTAGGAGGTTCTGAGTCGAGTTGTGATGTGAGGTGAGTGTATTTTCCTTCTAGGAGGTTCTGAGTAGAGTTGTGATGTGAGGTGAGTGTATTACCTTCTAGGAGGTTCTGAGTAGAGTTGTGATGTGAGGTGAGTGTATTTTCCTTCTAGGAGGTTCTGAGTAGAGTTGTGATGTGAGGTGAGTGTATTACCTTCTAGGAGGTTCTGAGTAGAGTTGTGATGTGAGGTGAGTGTATTTTCCTTCTAGGAGGTTCTGAGTAGAGTTGTGATGTGAGGTGAGTGTATTTTCCTTCTAGGAGGTTCTGAGTAGAGTTGTGATGTGAGGTGAGTGTATTACCTTCTAGGAGGTTCTGAGTAGAGTTG
>JAKYLM010000180.1:0-7500 GCA_023634145.1 Thymallus thymallus | reverse complement strand
GTTACTGCGCTCCCACGCCCGCCCGTAGTTTAGAGGGAACGTTGCACCCAACCGCTCAACATACAGTATACTTCATCATAATGGTATCTTGACACGTTTCTGAATGGAGCCTTGAGATTGAACGTACCTGTCATCGAACACAGCCAAAGAATTTGTAATGAAACATATACTGTTTTAGCCATGAACTTGCAGGTGGGTTAGATAGACATACTGAACCGTGGTTAGTGGTTTGTTTATCATGGTTAGTGGTTGGTGTAAATTCCTTGTTGAAGGTGAGTTGAAGAAAATGTTTGTAATCATCCTCTCTCTTCTCTCTTCTCTCTTTTCTCTCTCTCTCTCTCTCTCTCTCTCTCTCTCTCTCTCTCTCTCTCTCTCTCTCTCTCTCTCTCTCTCTCGCTCTGTCTCTCTCTCTCTCTCTCTCTCTCCTCTCTCCTCTCTCCTCACTCTCTCTCTCTCACTCTCTCTCTCTGGTACACTAGGTACACTGGTCAGCTAGTAGACCTGTCTCCTCTCTATCACCTTCTCACCTAGGTCAGGTACACAGCACAGTGAACTGAAGGACTATACCATCGAGCAGCGGAGAGAGAGGAGAGTCAGCCAGTCATGACACACATATCACAAATCTTCCTTGTGCCACACACAATTAGTAATTATAAAGATTGATTGAAATGACCGCACAAGGTTACAATTTATTTGAAAGAATCCAATTAATTTGAAATCGCTGAGGTGAGGCCCCTGGCTGACAGCCGGGGTTCTTCTCCTGTAGCGGGGCTATGGAAACGTTTCTGTTCTGTTATGTTGGGGGACAGATGTTATTAAGACACACAGGGTGCGTCTCCAATGGCACCCTATCCTAACATAGTGCACTACCTTTGACCAAAACCTATTGCACTATGTAGGGAATATGGGTACCATTTTGGGATAAAGCCACAGAGTGACTTGTCTTAAAGCTCTGGATGAACTCCTTCTACATTTGGACATTTTTGTAAAGCAGAAAGCTCCCTGCTATTTACAAGTGTTATGTTAATTACTGTTACTTCAATTTCCCTCTTCTTCCCCACATCTGTTGTGCTGTTGTCTAATAACCCTAACACTACTGTACTGTACAGTGTTGTGCTGTTGTCTACTAACCCTAACACTACTGTACCGTACAGTGTTGTGCTGTTGTCTACTAACCCTAACACTACTGTACTGTACAGTGTTGTGCTGTTGTCTAATAACCCTAACACTACTGTACTGTACAGTGTTGTGCTGTTGTCTAATAACCCTAACACTACTGTACTGTACAGTGTTGTGCTGTTGTCTACTAACCCTAACACTACTGTACTGTACAGTGTTGTGCTGTTGTCTAATAACCCTAACACTACTGTACTGTACAGTGTTGTGCTGTTGTCTACTAACCCTAACACTACTGTACCGTACAGTGTTGTGCTGTTGTCTACTAACCCTAACACTACTGTACCGTACAGTGTTGTGCTGTTGTCTACTAACCCTAACACTACTGTACCGTACAGTGTTGTGCTGTTGTCTACTAACCCTAACACTACTGTACTGTACAGTGTTGTGCTGTTGTCTACTAACCCTAACACTACTGTACCGTACAGTGTTGTGCTGTTGTCTACTAACCCTAACACTACTGTACTGTACAGTGTTGTGCTGTTGTCTACTAACCCTAACACTACTGTACTGTACAGTGTTGTGCTGTTGTCTACTAACCCTAACACTACTGTACCGTACAGTGTTGTGCTGTTGTCTACTAACCCTAACACTACTGTACCGTACAGTGTTGTGCTGTTGTCTACTAACCCTAACACTACTGTACTGTACAGTGTTGTGCTGTTGTCTACTAACCCTAACACTACTGTACTGTACAGTGTTGTGCTGTTGTCTACTAACCCTAACACTACTGTACTGTACAGTGTTGTGCTGTTGTCTACTAACCCTAACACTACTGTACTGTTGTCTACTATGTTGTACTATTGTCTACAGTGTTTTACTGTTGTTTACAGTGTTGTACTGTTGTCTACAGTGTTGTACTGTTGTCTACAGTGTTGTACTATTGTCTACTGTGTTGTACTGTTGTCTACTGTGTTGTACTGTTGTCTACAGTGTTGTACTGTTGTCTACAGTGTTGTACTGTTGTCTACAGTGCTGTACTGTTGTCTACAGTGTTGTACTATTGTCTACTGTGTTGTACTGTTGTCTACTGTGTTGTACTGTTGTCTACAGTGTTGTACTGTTGTCTACAGTGTTGTACTGTTGTCTACTGTGTTGTACTGTTGTCTACAGTGCTGTACTGTTGTCTACAGTGCTGTACTGTTGTCTACAGTGTTGTACTGTTGTCTACTGTGTTGTACTGTTGTCTACAGTGCTGTACTGTTGTCTACAGTGCTGTACTGTTGTCTACTGTGTTGTACTGTTGTCTACAGTGCTGTACTGTTGTCTACAGTGCTGTACTGTTGTCTACTGTGTTGTACTGTTGTCTACAGTGCTGTACTGTTGTCTACAGTGCTGTACTGTTGTCTACTGTGTTGTACTGTTGTCTACAGTGCTGTACTGTTGTCTACAGTGCTGTACTGTTGTCTACTGTGTTGTACTGTTGTCTACAGTGTTGTACTGTTGTCTACAGTGCTGTACTGTTGTCTACTGTGTTGTACTGTTGTCTACAGTGTTGTACTGTTGTCTACAGTGCTGTACTGTTGTCTACTGTGTTGTACTGTTGTCTACAGTGTTGTACTGTTGTCTACAGTGCTGTACTGTTGTCTACTGTGTTGTACTGTTGTCTACAGTGTTGTACTGTTGTCTACAGTGTTGTACTGTTGTCTACTGTGTTGTACTGTTGTCTACAGTGTTGTACTGTTTACTACTGTGTTGTACTGTTGTCTACAGTGTTATACTGTTGTCTACAGTGTTGTACTGTTGTCTACTGTGTTGTACTGTTGTCTACAGTGTTGTACTGTTGTCTACAGTGTTGTACTGTTGTCTACTGTGTTGTACTGTTGTCTACAGTGTTGTACTGTGTTGTACTTTTGTCTACTAATACAATACATCCCATTGGTGTATCTTGATAACACACACACACGCACACACACACACACAGACATGCGCAGGTACGTACACACACACACACACACACGCACAGACACACAATGGAATGTCTGAACGCACGCATGCAGGAATGCATGGACACTCAGGCAAACACACACACAAACCATCACACACACACACACACAAACTTAAAGGCCCAGTGCAGTCAAAAACATGAATTGTCCTGTGTTTTATTTATGTTTCCACTATATGTTGGAATAATACTGTGAAATTGTGAAAATAACATTACCATATTACACCACTATCTAAATCCTCTACAGTATAACATTACCATATTACACCACTATCTAAATCCTCTACAGTATAACATTACAATATTACACCACTATCTAAATCCTCTACAGTATAACATTACCATATTACACCACTATCTAAATCCTCTAGAGTTTAAAATTACCATATTACACCACTATCTAAATCCTCTACAGTATAACATTACCATATTACACCACTATCTAAATCCTCTAGAGTTTAACATTACCATATTACACCACTATCTAAATCCTCTAGAGTTTAACATTACCATATTACACCACTATCTAAATCCTCTAGAGTTTAACATTACCATATTACACCACTATCTAAATCCTCTAGAGTTTAACATTACCATATTACACCACTATCTAAATCCTCTAGAGTTTAACATTACCATATTACACCACTATCTAAATCCTCTAGAGTTTAACATGACCATATTACACCACTATCTAAATCCTCTAGAATATGATGCTGGTTTCTTTTGTAAACTATTGTACAGTTCACCGGCTCTTTATTTTCCACTTGTAAATAGAAAGCCTCCCTCTGGTCAAGAACAATCTGTTCTGCATTGTTGTCCCTTCACTGTAAAACCCTACCGCTGCGTCAACCTCACAGTCGCTCACTGTAAAACCCTACCGCTGCGTCAACCTCACAGTCGCTCACTGTAAAACCCTACCGCTGCGTCAACCTCACAGTCGCTCACTGTAAAACCCTACCGCTGCGTCAACCTCACAGTCGCTCACTGTAAAACCCTACCGCTGCGTCAACCTCACAGTCGCTCACTGTAAAACCCTACCGCTGCGTCAACCTCACAGTCGCTCATTGTAAAACCCTACCGCTGCGTCAACCTCACAGTCGCTCACTGTAAAACCCTACCGCTGCGTCAACCTCACAGTCGCTCACTGTAAAACCCTACCGCTGCGTCAACCTCACAGTCGCTCACTGTAAAACCCTACCGCTGCGTCAACCTCACAGTCGCTCACTGTAAAACCCTACCGCTGCGTCAACCTCACAGTCGCTCACTGTAAAACCCTACCGCTGCGTCAACCTCACAGTCGCTCACTGTAAAACCCTACCGCTGCGTCAACCTCACAGTCGCTCACTGTAAAACCCTACCGCTGCGTCAACCTCACAGTCTCTCACTGTAAAACCCTACCGCTGCGTCAACCTCACAGTCGCTCACTGTAAAACCCTACCGCTGCGTCAACCTCACAGTCTCTCACTGTAAAACCCTACCGCTGCGTGAACCTCACAGTCGCTCACTGTAAAACCCTACCGCTGTCTGTTATATAATGTTAAGACTTCCAGGTAGACATTAACCCACTCAACCCCAACATGTCTCCTAGTTTCACCCTCATTCTAAAGCCCTTGTTATTTTCTTGCTTTAACAAAGTAATTTCTTAACATTATTATTTATTACATGTGATTAGTGAATCCTTTACATCTGTCCCTCATTTTAAGGTCAACCCTGTTACGTGAACTGAACTCTTGTTTTAATATGTTAAAACTATTTATTTTAAAATATTTATTTCAAAAGATACATTGATCACCTAATAGTCAAATTATAGTGAAACCAACTCTTTTTGAGCATTAGCTGGTGTTTTGTGTTGAAAAACACTGAGCGGGTCAAGCATCAACCCTGTTACCCGTTGATAGACACTCCCTGTTCTACAGTCGTGGCCAAAAGTTTTGAGAATGACACAAGTATTGGACTCCACAAAGTTTGCTGCTTCAGTGTTCTTAGATCTTTATGTCAGTAGTTACTATGGTACACTGAAGTATAATTACAAGTATTCCATAAGTGTCAAAGGCTTTCATTGATAATGACATTCAGTTTATGCAGAGTCAATATTTGCAGTGTTGACCCTTCTTTTTCAAGACCTCTGCAATCCGCCCTGGCATGCTGTCAATTAACTTCTGGGCCACATCCTGACTGATGGCAGGCCAATCTTGCATAATCAATGACTGGAGTTTGTCAGAAGTTGTGGGTTTTTGTTTGTCCACCCGCCTGGCCATGGACCCAAAATGTCGATGTTTTGTTCCCCGAGCCACTTAGTTATCACGTTTGCCTTATGGCAAGGTGCTCCATCATGCTGGAAAAGGCATTGGTGGTCACCAAACTGTTCTTGGATGGTTGGGAGAAGTTGCTCTCGGAGGATGTGTTGGTACCAGAAGTGGCTTCTTTGCTGCCCTTCTTGACACCAGGTCATCCTCCAAAAGTCTTCGCCACACTGTGCGTGCAGATGCACTCACACCTGCCTGCTGCCATTCCTGAGCAAGCTCTGCACTGGTGGTGCCCCGATCCCGCAGCTGAATCAACTTTAGGAGACGGTCCTGGCGCTTGCTGGACTTTCTTTCTCTTCTTTCTTTTTCACAACAATTGAACCTCTCTCTTTGAAGTTCTTGATGATCTGATAAATGGTTGATTTAGGTGCAATCTTACTAGCAGCAATATCCTAAGCAATGATGACAGCACGTGTTTTCTTGCAGGTAACCATGGTTGACAGAGGAAGAACAATGATTTCAAGCACCACCCTCCTTTTAAAGCTTCCAATCTGTTATTCTGACTCAATCAGCATGACAGAGTGATCTCCAGCCTTGTCCTCGTCAACACTCACACCTGTGTTAACGAGACAATCACTGACATGAGGGCAGCTGGTCTTTTTGTGGCAGGGCTGAAATGCAGTGGAAATGTTTTTTGGGGATTAAGTTCATTTTCGTGGCAAAGAGGGACTTTGCAATTAATTGCAATTCATCTGATCACTCTTCATGACATTCTGGAGTATATGCAAATTGCCATCATCAACATTGAGGCAGCAAACTTTGTGGAGACCAATACTTGTGTCATTCTCAAAACTTTTGGCCACGACTGTACACAACAAGCTTCCATTCCCCCTGTCACAATGGGATTCATGGCTAATTTGAGATGAAATCATCAACCCTGTTATGGTCACTCCTGTTACCGTCACCCCTGTAACCTCTTAACATGGAACACATTTTTATTAAGTTGAATATGTGCTCGTTATGACATAACATTAAAATAAGGTGAAATCAAAGTTACACTTCTCAAAAGGCACCGAATTGGTGGAACGACCGAGTTAACGTTTTGAGATTTTGGATTGATATATATATACATATTATATATATATACAGCGGGGCGTGAAATAAGTATTGAACACGTCACCATTTTTCTCAGTAAATATATTTCCAAAGGTGCTATTGATATGAAAGTTTCACCAGATGTTGGTAACAACCCAAGTAATCCATACATACAAAGAAACCAAAACAATGACACAGGGAAAAAGTATTGAACACATGAAGAAAGGGAGGTTCAAAAAGGCATGGAAAGCCAAGACAACAGCTAAAAAACTATCAGTAATTAAAAAGCAATCCAGCCCCCTGTCAGTGCAAATTAATATCAGCTGGTTCAGTCCCAACTGATGGCCTACAAAAGGTCTCATTGCCAAGGTGTCACACAAGACACATCTCATGATGGGTAAAAGCAAAGAGCTGTCTCAAGACATTCGCAACCTAATTGTTGCAAAACATAATGATGGCATTGGTTATAGGCGCATTTCTAAGCTTCTGAATGTTCCAGTGAGCACTGTTGGGGCCATAATACGGAAGTGGAAAGACATTCATTTCACCATAAATTTGCCTCGACAGAGAGAGAGAGTCAGAGAGAGAGAGAGAGAGAGAGAGAGGAGAGAGAGAGAGAGAGAGAGAGAGAGAGAGAGAGAGAGAGAGAGAGAGAGAGAGAGAGGAGAGAGAGAGAGAGAGAGAGAGAGAGAGAGAGAGAGAGAGTGAGAGAGAAATAGAGTGAGAGAGACAGAGAGTGAAATAGAGTGAGAGAGAGAGAGAGTGAAAGAGAGAGAGAGAGACAGAGAGAGAGCGAGAGAGCGAGAGAGAGAGTGAGAGAGTGAAGAGAGCGAGAGAGCGAGAGAGAGAGAGAGAGAGACATATTTAATGCCTTTTTTTCCTATGTTGTTATTTTGTTCTCTGATGTAATTATAAAAAAATAAAAATTAATTGATGTATGATACTTTGGCAATATGTACATTGTTGCGTCATGCCATAAAGTGAATTGAATTGAATTGAGAGAGAGAGAGAGAGAGAGAGAGAGAGAGAGAGAGA
>JAKYLM010000179.1:15000-22583 GCA_023634145.1 Thymallus thymallus | reverse complement strand
CACAGCCTTGCTATTGAGAAGGGTAGACACAGGAAAACCTGGCTCCCTGTAGAGGAAAGGCTGTGCAACCACTGCACCACAGCAGAACCAGAGACAGAGCTGCATTTCCTGACCAAATGTCAAAAATATAAAACTATCAGAGAGAGTCACTTCCCCAAATTTGAACAAGTAGTCCGGGGCTTTGAGGACCTCTCTGACATAGAAAGGCTGCCGATCCTTTTGGGGGAAGACATGACCAGCTGTGCGCTGGCAGCATGCTATGTTGCTGCCTGCCACAAGTTGAGGGACAGTGCCTGACATATTTAATGCATTTATTTTATTTTTTCCTGTTGTTATTTGTTCTTTGATGTAATTATATTTAAAAAAAATATATTTATATATATGTGTGTATGTATGTATGTATATATGTGTATATGTATGTATGTATATATGTGTATATATATGTATGTGCGTGTGTATATGTATGTATATATATATATATAAAATAGAAAAAAAATATATATATATATAAATATATAGAAAAAAATATATAAATATTGATGTATGATACTTTGGCAATATGTACATTGTTGCGTCATGCCAATAAAGTGAATTGAATTGAATTGAATTGAATTGAGAGAGAGAGAGACAGAGAGACAGAGAGAGAGAGAGAGAGAGAGAGAGAGAGAGCTGAGTCTTAAGTAAAGTAACCAGGGAGAGTAGGAGGAGGAGGAGGAGGAGGAGGAGGAGGAGGAGGAGGAGGAGGAGGAGGAGGAGGAGTAGAGCAACATTGATACCTCTTTAGGGAACAGAGCTCTTTAACTCTTCTACTGAAAGTCTTAAACCTTCACCTGCTGAGAAGCAGGCAGATTAAAGGAGTCACACAGAAACACAGGAGAGACTCATCAGTAAAGTCTCTCTCTCATCAGAATAAAGAATAATTATCAGTCTAAGAGGAAGCCCTCTCTGTCTATCTCTCTCTTCTCTCTCCCCCCAACCTCCCTCCCGCCAACATCCCATGTGTTCACCCCAGCACAACACCATCTGGCTGTGAAGGAAGAGGTTATGGGCTGCTGTTCTGGGGCTGCTGCCCAAATTGGTGTAGGTCTGGTCTTCAGTAATTCCTGTTGAGAGAGAGAGAGCAAGAGAGAGAGAGCGAGAGAGAGAGAGAGAGAGAGAGAGAGACAGTACACCATGGCAAACTATCTGACCATGGTGACTGATCAAAACCTCAGGAAAACCTTGACAAAGTACAGGCTCAGCGAGCACAGCCTTGCTATTGAGAAGGGTAGACACAGGAAAACCTGGCTCCCTGTAGAGGAAAGGCTGTGCAACCACTGCACCACAGCAGAACCAGAGACAGAGCTGCATTTCCTGACCAAATGTCAAAAATATAAAACTATCAGAGAGAGTCACTTCCCCAAATTTGAACAAGTAGTCCGGGGCTTTGAGGACCTCTCTGACATAGAAAGGCTGCCGATCCTTTTGGGGGAAGACATGACCAGCTGTGCGCTGGCAGCATGCTATGTTGCTGCCTGCCACAAGTTGAGGGACAGTGCCTGACATATTTAATGCATTTATTTTATTTTTTCCTGTTGTTATTTGTTCTTTGATGTAATTATATTTAAAAAATATATATTTATATATATGTGTGTATGTATGTATGTATATATGTGTATATATATGTATGTGCGTGTGTATATGTATGTATATATATATATATAAAATAGAAAAAAAATATATATATATATAAATATATAGAAAAAAATATATAAATATTGATGTATGATACTTTGGCAATATGTACATTGTTGCGTCATGCCAATAAAGTGAATTGAATTGAATTGAATTGAATTGAGAGAGAGAGAGACAGAGAGACAGAGAGAGAGAGAGAGAGAGAGAGAGAGCTGAGTCTTAAGTAAAGTAACCAGGGAGAGTAGGAGGAGGAGGAGGAGGAGGAGGAGGAGGAGGAGGAGGAGGAGGAGGAGGAGGAGGAGGAGGAGTAGAGCAACATTGATACCTCTTTAGGGAACAGAGCTCTTTAACTCTTCTACTGAAAGTCTTAAACCTTCACCTGCTGAGAAGCAGGCAGATTAAAGGAGTCACACAGAAACACAGGAGAGACTCATCAGTAAAGTCTCTCTCTCATCAGAATAAAGAATAATTATCAGTCTAAGAGGAAGCCCTCCTTGTAGTTACACAGGAGAACTTATCAGTCTAAGAGGAAGCCCTCCTTCTAGTTACACAGGAGAACTTATCAGTCTAAGAGGAAGCCCTCCTTCTAGTTACACAGGAGAACTTATCAGTCTAAGAGGAAGCCCTCCTTCTAGTTACACAGGAGAACTTATCAGTCTAAGAGGAATCCCTCCTTCTAGTTACACAGGAGAACTTATCAGTCTAAGAGGAAGCCCTCCTTCTAGTTACACAGGAGAACTTATCAGTCTAAGAGGAAGCCCTCCTTCTAGTTACACAGGAGAACTTATCAGTCTAAGAGGAAGCCCTCCTTCTAGTTACACAGGAGAACTTATCAGTCTAAGAGGAAGCCCTCCTTCTAGTTACACAGGAGAACTTATCAGTCTAAGAGGAAGCCCTCCTTGTAGTTACACAGGAGAACTTATCAGTCTAAGAGGAAGCCCTCCTTCTAGTTACACAGGAGAACTTATCAGTCTAAGAGGAAGCCCTCCTTCTAGTTACACAGGAGAACTTATCAGTCTAAGAGGAAGCCCTCCTTCTAGTTACACAGGATAACTTATCAGTCTAAGAGGAAGCCCTCCTTGTAGTTACACAGGAGAACTTATCAGTCTAAGAGGAAGCCCTCCTTCTAGTTACACAGGAGAACTTATCAGTCTAAGAGGAAGCCCTCCTTCTAGTTACACAGGAGAACTTATCAGTCTAAGAGGAAGCCCTCCTTCTAGTTACACAGGATAATTTATCAGTCTAAGAGGAAGCCCTCCTTCTAGTAACACAGGAGAACTTATCAGTCTAAGAGGAAGCCCTCCTGCTGGTAACACAGATACATTATCAGTCTAAGAGGAAGCCCTCCTGCTAGTAACACAGATACATTATCAGTCTAAGAGGAAGCCCTTCTGCTAGTAACACAGGAGAACTTATCAGTCTAAGAGGAAGCACTCCTGCTGGTAACACAGGAGAACTTATCAGTCTAAGAGGAAGCCCTCCTGCTAGTATCACAGATACATTATCAGTCTAAGAGGAAGCCCTTCTGCTAGTAACACAGGATAACTTATCAGTCTAAGAGGAAGCCCTCCTGCTGGTAACACAGATACATTATCAGTCTAAGAGGAAGCCCTCCTGCTAGTAACACAGATACATTATCAGTCTAAGAGGAAGCCCTCCTGCTAGTAACACAGATACATTATCAGTCTAAGAGGAAGCCCTCCTGCTAGTAACACAGATACATTATAAGTCTAAGAGGAAGCCCTCCTGCTAGTAACACAGATACATTATCAGTCTAAGAGGAAGCCCTCCTGCTAGTAACACAGATACATTATCAGTCTAAGAGGAAGCCCTCCTGCTAGTAACACAGATACATTATCAGTCTAAGAGGAAGCCCTCCTGCTAGTAACACAGAGACATTGTCAGTCTAAGAGGAAGCCCTCCTTCTAGTAACACAGAGACATTGTCAGTCTAAGAGGAAGCCCTGCTGCTAGTAACACAGATACATTATCAGTCTAAGAGGAAGCCCTCCTGCTAGTAACACAGAGACATTATCAGTCTAAGAGGAAGCCCTCCTGCTAGTAACACAGATACATTATCAGTCTAAGAGGAAGCCCTCCTGCTAGTATCACAGATACATTATCAGTCTAAGAGGAAGCCCTCCTGCTAGTAACACAGATACATTATCAGTCTAAGAGGAAGCCCTCCTGCTAGTAACACAGAGACATTATCAGTCTAAGAGGAAGCCCTCCTGCTAGTAACACAGATACATTATCAGTCTAAGAGGAAGCCCTCCTGCTAGTAACACAGAGACATTATCAGTCTAAGAGGAAGCCCTCCTGCTAGTAACACAGATACATTATCAGTCTAAGAGGAAGCCCTCCTGCTAGTAACACAGATACATTATCAGTCTAAGAGGAAGCCCTCCTGCTAGTAACACAGAGACATTATCAGTCTAAGAGGAAGCACTCCTGCTAGTAACACAGAGACATTATCAGTCTAAGAGGAAGCCCTCCTGCTAGTAACACAGATACATTATCAGTCTAAGAGGAAGCCCTCCTGCTAGTATCACAGATACATTATCAGTCTAAGAGGAAGCCCTCCTGCTAGTAACACAGATACATTATCAGTCTAAGAGGAAGCCCTCCTGCTAGTATCACAGATACATTATCAGTCTAAGAGGAAGCCCTCCTGCTAGTAACACAGAGACATTATCAGTCTAAGAGGAAGCCCTCCTGCTAGTAACACAGATACATTATCAGTCTAAGAGGAAGCCCTCCTGCTAGTAACACAGAGACATTATCAGTCTAAGAGGAAGCCCTCCTGCTAGTAACACAGATACATTATCAGTCTAAGAGGAAGCCCTCCTGCTAGTAACACAGAGACATTATCAGTCTAAGAGGAAGCCCTCCTGCTAGTAACACAGAGACATTATCAGTCTAAGAGGAAGCCCTCCTGCTAGTAACACAGAGACATTATCAGTCTAAGAGGAAGCCCTCCTGCTAGTAACACAGATACATTATCAGTCTAAGAGGAAGCCCTCCTGCTAGTAACACAGAGACATTATCCGTCTAAGAGGAAGCCCTCCTGCTAGTAACACAGAGACATTGTCAGTCTAAGAGGAAGCCCTCCTGCTGGTAACACAGATACATTATCAGTCTAAGAGGAAGCCCTCCTGCTGGTAACACAGAGACATTGTCAGTCTAAGAGGAAGCCCTCCTGCTAGTAACACAGAGACATTGTCAGTCTAAGAGGAAGCCCTCCTGCTAGTAACACAGATACATTATCAGTCTAAGAGGAAGCCCTCCTGCTAGTAACACAGAGACATTATCAGTCTAAGAGGAAGCCCTCCTGCTAGTAACACAGAGACATTGTCAGTCTAAGATGAAGCCCTCCTGCTGGTAACACAGATACATTATCAGTCTAAGAGGAAAACCTCCTGCTAGTAACACAGAGACATTGTCAGTCTAAGAGGAAGCCCTCCTGCTAGTAACACAGAGACATTATCAGTCTAAGAGGAAGCCCTCCTGCTAGTAACACAGATACATTATCAGTCTAAGAGGAAGCCCTCCTGCTAGTAACACAGAGACATTATCAGTCTAAGAGGAAGCCCTCCTGCTAGTAACACAGATACATTATCAGTCTAAGAGGAAGCCCTCCTGCTAGTAACACAGAGACATTATCAGTCTAAGAGGAAGCCCTCCTGCTAGTAACACAGAGACATTGTCAGTCTAAGAGGAAGCCCTCCTGCTGGTAACACAGATACATTATCAGTCTAAGAGGAAGCCCTCCTGCTGGTAACACAGAGACATTGTCAGTCTAAGAGGAAGCCCTCCTGCTAGTAACACAGAGACATTGTCAGTCTAAGAGGAAGCCCTCCTGCTGGTAACACAGATACATTATCAGTCTAAGAGGAAGCCCTCCTGCTAGTAACACAGAGACATTATCAGTCTAAGAGGAAGCCCTCCTGCTAGTAACACAGATACATTATCAGTCTAAGAGGAAGCCCTCCTTCTAGTAACACAGAGACATTATCAGTCTAAGAGGAAGCCCTCCTGCTGGTAACACAGATACATTATCAGTCTAAGAGGAAGCCCTCCTGATAGTAACACAGAGACATTATCAGTCTAAGAGGAAGCCCTCCTGCTAGTAACACAGAGACATTGTCAGTCTAAGAGGAAGCCCTCCTGCTGGTAACACAGATACATTATCAGTCTAAGAGGAAGCCCTCCTGCTAGTAACACAGATACATTATCAGTCTAAGAGGAAGCCCTCCTGCTAGTAACACAGAGACATTGTCAGTCTAAGAGGAAGCCCTCCTGCTGGTAACACAGATACATTATCAGTCTAAGAGGAAGCCCTCCTGCTAGTAACACAGAGACATTGTCAGTCTAAGAGGAAGCCCTCCTGCTGGTAACACAGAGACATTGTCAGTCTAAGAGGAAGCCCTCCTGCTAGTAACACAGAGACATTATCAGTCTAAGAGGAAGCCCTCCTGCTAGTAACACAGAGACATTGTCAGTCTAAGAGGAAGCCCTCCTGCTGGTATTACAGATACATTATCAGTCTAAGAGGAAGCCCTCCTGCTAGTAACACAGAGACATTGTCAGTCTAAGAGGAAGCCCTCCTGCTAGTAACACAGAGACATTATCAGTCTAAGAGGAAGCCCTCCTGCTAGTAACACAGATACATTATCAGTCTAAGAGGAAGCCCTCCTGCTAGTAACACAGAGACATTATCAGTCTAAGAGGAAGCCCTCCTGCTAGTAACACAGATACATTATCAGTCTAAGAGGAAGCCCTCCTGCTAGTAACACAGAGACATTATCAGTCTAAGAGGAAGCCCTCCTGCTAGTAACACAGAGACATTGTCAGTCTAAGAGGAAGCCCTCCTTCTAGTAACACAGAGACATTATCAGTCTAAGAGGAAGCCCTCCTGCTAGTAACACAGATACATTGTCAGTCTAAGAGGAAGCCCTCCTGCTGGTAACACAGAGACATTGTCAGTCTAAGAGGAAGCCCTCCTGCTAGTAACACAGATACATTATCAGTCTAAGAGGAAGCCCTCCTTCTAGTAACACAGAGACATTGTCAGTCAACCCTTTTTAAGGCAGTTTCTCTTCAGAAAAGGAGATCTCCACATGATATTTTACATTAACGACCTGTTCTATAGTGATCAGTGAGACAGTAGTTTACAGCTGAAGCAGAACACATATACTCTTGATATTGATATAGCTTCCCTATAGAGAAAGGAGAAGCACCCTTCAAGGTGCAGGATATCACAATAGATAACTGGCTTCTTGGCAGATGTCCTTATTCATTGGCCACTGAGTTCTGGTGTAGATGTAGAAGATGTAGAAGTTTACTTTCATGACGGCTTCTTGCAGTGTATTCTAATCTACAGTACATGGAATGGCTTGTACTATTACTATGTTACATGTACCATTACAGTGGTCTAGGTACTACAGCTGTTTTGTTGAACACTATGAAATAACCAGGAGAGAGCTCCAGTGGTCTGTTGAAATATCCTAGAGAAATACAGAAAATATTAATCCAGAACATTCTCTCTCTGTGGGATTTGACCGTCTCTGTCTAGCCACTCTACCCAACATCATGTCAATCATGTCCAGTCACATTACCTCTGAACTGGTCAGCAGACATTGTTCAAAGACTATCAACATTTGCTCTATCCTGCCTAGAATGCCAGATGGGCTGTTTCCAGTTTGGAACTATTCATATGGTTCCATGAAACTATACTTTAAACAGAGAACAAATCTAATTGTTTCAACTAAATATTATTAAGTAACTGGTTTCACAGCTTTTCTTTTTGTTTACTCAACATTTTGGTCAAAGTGTTACTTGAACTTAACATTGTTAGTTGACCCAAACTTAGCTCCAACATGAGAACACCTAGAAATACATTCTGTCAAC
>JAKYLM010000179.1:7500-12500 GCA_023634145.1 Thymallus thymallus | reverse complement strand
CTTACATGAGCAAGCTGATTATGTTGTTTTAGACTAGGCTAAACTGCTTCTATTATACATACAGTGGGGAGAACAAGTATTTGATACACTGCGGATTTTGCAGGTTTTCCCACTTACAAAGCATGTAGAAGTCTGTAATTTTTATCATAGGTACTCTTCAACTGTGAGTGATGGAATCTAAAACAAAAATCCAGAAAATCACATTGTATGATTTTTAAGTAATTAATTAGCATTTTATTGCATGACATAAGTATTTGATACATCAGAAAAGCAGAACTTAATATTTGGTACAGAAACCTTTGTTTGCAATTACAGAGATCATACGTTTCCTGTAGTTCTTGACCAGGTTTGCACACACTGAAGCAGGGATTTTGGCCCACTCCTCCATACAGACCTTCTCCAGATCCTTCAGGTTTCGGGGCTGTCGCTGGGCAATACAGACTTTCAGCTCCCTCCAAAGATTTTCTATTGGGTTCAGGTCTGGAGACTGGCTAGGCCACTCCAGGACCTTGAGATGCTTCTTACGGAGCCACTCCTTAGTTGCCCTGGCTGTGTGTTTCGGGTCGTTGTCATGCTGGAAGACCCAGGCACGACCCATCTTCAATGCTCTTACTGAGCTCTATTTATTTGCTCTATTTTTGTCTCATCAGACCACATGACCTTCTCCCATTCCTCCTCTGGATCATCCAGATGGTCATTGGCAAACTTCAGACGGGCCTGGACATGCGCTGGCTTGAGCAGGGGGACCTTGCGTGCGCTGCAGGATTTTAATCCATGACGGCGTAGTGTGTTACTAATGGTTTTCTTTGAGACTGTGGTCCCAGCTCTCTTCAGGTCATTGACCAGGTCCTGCCGTGTAGTTCTGGGCTGATCCCTCACCTTCCTCATGATCATTGATGCCCCACAAGGTGAGATCTTGCATGGTGCCCCAGACCGAGGGAGATTGACCGTCATCTTGAACTTCTTCCATTTTCTAATAATTGCGCCAACAGTTGTTGCCTTCTCACCAAGCTGCTTGCCTATTGTCCTGTAGCCCATCCCAGCCTTGTGCAGGTCTACAATTTTATCCCTGATGTCCTTACACAGCTCTCTGGTCTTGGCCATTGTGGAGAGGTTGGAGTCTGTTTGATTGAGTGTGTGGACAGGTGTCTTTTATACAGGTAACGAGTTCAAACAGTTGCAGTTAATACAGGTAATGAGTGGAGAACAGGAGGGCTTCTTAAAGAAAAACTAACAGGTCTGTGAGATCTGGAATTCTTACTGGTTGGTAGGTGATCAAATACTTATGTCATGCAGTAAAATGCAAATTAATTATTTAAAAATCATACAATGTGATTTTCTGGATTTTTGTTTTAGATTCCGTCTCTCACAGTTGAAGTGTACCTATGATAAAATTTACAGACCTCTACATGCTTTGTAAGTAGGAAAACCTGCAATATCGGCAGTGTATCAAATACTTGTTCTCCCCACTGTATACATCATGTGAAACATGATTATTTTTTGAGTTATTTTTCTTTCTTTATTTATTTTTATAATAACAGATCATATCATGATAGTCTGGTAGTTTATACAAATGAAAATGAATTTGCCTCATTTGATGGATTCATTTTTTTTATTCAGTACATTCCTACAAAATATAGTAGTAGTACAGATAATTAATTTTATTAAATGGCATATATTTCGGAATTATTAAGATTAACATCGCGCAACTGCGGCCGCAATTTTAGTTTGTAAAAAGTTTGGTCCGATCTGGAGAGACTAATTGGAGTGCAGATGCAGAAGTCACTTACAACCATTCTGAGATTACAACGACACGTGACGACATCTCTGAAATGTCCCATTCTAATGGACAGATTATGGACGAAATAAGGTAAGACTGTTTTACAACATAAATACCATGGTACATTATGAATTCTGGCTATTTAAAGTCGTACTATGAGGAGGTAGATCGTCAATTAAACCGATTAAGCGCGTTGCTTCTAATTAAGGTAACGTTAAGTTAGCTTTAGGTAGCAAGGATAGTTTTAGGTAGGCCTAAGGTTAACTAACAAGCTTGTTGGTTTGCGTCTTAACCCTGTAAGACCCCTTGTTGTAAAATTACAACGTTACCTTTAGCCATCCTTAAAAACAATCTGTTATATTTTATCTTACTTTTTACCACATTCCCAATGCTATTGGATCATACATTTGTTTATAAGTCCCGCCTTAGGGCCACAAACTCACACAACCTCTCAAGGTTTCCTTCGAACAACATCTCTTTGTTTCAATGGACAAGATTCATCAGATTCAAGTAAGTAAAATGTATTTTATATATTTTTTGGTTGTTATTATAATGTCTAGAGCATGTACATATGTAGTTATTATGGAATAGATGCATCAAATTTCATTTAGAGCTTGTTATATATTTGTTGCAATTATACAACACTGGGTGATTGTAGTAGTCAAAATAGCAGGCTTGTTCCAGTGGGTTCAAACAGGTTGTATTCCCTCCACTCCACCACTGCCTGAAACAGAGTATTTTCTTTATACATGGACAGTATACATTCTACACTTGTGTTGAGTTCTGGTCAAATTTGACTGATTTAAAAGTTTATCTCAAGAAAATGTAGTTAATTTGATCAGACTCACCTAAAAATCCAGAGGATATCAACAGACAATTCAGTTCTGGGAAAGGTGAAAATGTTCCTGAATGTGGTGTGTGGATGTAAGTGGGGGTGTGAATGTTTTCCTTTTAGTATGATAATTAGAGAGCATAACAAGCAGTATTGTTATGTCCAGGCAGTATTGTGTGACTAAATGGCTGGTAAATGGGATACATTTACATTTAGGGCATTTAGCAGACGCTTTTGTCCTAAGCAACTTACAATAGGCAGACAGTTTTTGTCTGCCTGGAAAACATTTCAACTCTGACCACTTGGTCCACCACCCTATCTATTACTTCAGGTTATGTACTACAATATAAAAAGCATTATAATACATGTTAATTAATTGATATTTTATTTTCAGAATGCCACCAGCAAGGAATGAGCCGCAATACAGTGTGCAGGATGTGATTGATGTCATCCAAAATGGAGAGAGTGAAGTTGAGATGGAACTCAATGACACTGATGAGAGTGATGAAGACTCAGATGAGTGGGCAGACATCAATCACATCCTGCACAAATTTCCCCCCCGGGGGATCAAATAAAGTACCTATCTATCTATCTATCTATCTATCTATCTATCTATCTATCTATCTATCTATCTATCTATCTATCTATCTATCTATCTATCTATCTATCTATCTATCTATCTATCTATCTATCTATCTATCTATCTATCTATCTATCTATCTATCTATCTATCTATCTATCTAAAGAAAACCAACCACCCATGGACTGTCCAGCTGATAATTACGAGGACATCGAGCCAAAAACAAGCAAACACACCATGCCCCGTGACAGGTATCGCTGGCTGAAAAAAGATTTCATTAGTCCCAACACTGATTTTTCTGGTCTGGATATCAGACCAGAAAAAGATGACATATCCCTCCATACACCATTGGAATACTTCCAGAAGTTTGTGTCCGAAGACATGATTGAGGCTCTGACACAAAACACAAATGAGTACAGCTTTCAGACACATGGAACATCTGTAAACACCACGGCAAAGGAAATTGAAAAAATGTTTGGCATGTACCTGAAGATGGGCCTAGTACAAATGGCTGGAAACCGTTTTGTAAACAACATGACAGTATCTGAGACGAAAAAGAAAGACAAACTATGGAAACTCAGACCATGGCTCATTCAGAGAGAAATGCCTGCAAGTGGTACCAGAAGAGCACAACTCTGTGGATGAGATGATGATTCCTTTCAAGGGGAAATTCAGCAGCATCAAGCAATATATGCGAGGCAAGCCAAACCCATGGGGATTCAAAGTATGGGTGAGAACTGGAAGCTCTGGCATGATGTGTGACTTCGATGTCTACCAAGGCAGTGTCAACGGAATACGAGCCAAATCTGAACTTGGATTGTCAGGTGATGTTGTGATGAAACTTGCTTCCACACTTCCAGAAGGTCAGAACTACAAAATGTATGCGGACAACTACTTCACCTGTGTTCCATTATTAGTGAAGCTCCTCGATCGGGGGAATTCATTATGTGGGAACAGCCAGGCAGGTGCGCCTACCTAACTGTAACCTTGAAGATGAGAAGGCTTGAAGAAGAAGGGGAGAGGAAGCTATGACGTCAGAGTGGAGGGGAATCACAACATCTGTGCTGTCAAATGGTATGACAACAGGGCCGTCACACTTGTGTCATCCTTTGCTGGACCTGAACCTGTACAGAAGATTCAACGCTGGGACAAAACCAACAGAACCTACATTGAAGTTGAGAGGCCTTACATTGTTGGTGCCTACAACAAGTACATGGGAGGTGTGGATTTGTTGGACTCATTTACAGCCAAATATAAGTTCCCCATCAAATCCCATCGCTGGTACATGTACATCTTCTGGCACACCATCATCCTCGCTGTGGTCAATGCCTTGCTCCTCTACAAGCGGGACTGCCAAGCTCTCAAGATGTCTAGCAAAGAGACAATGAACAGGAGACAGTTTCAGGCACAGCTAGCATCCTCTCTCATCCTGGTAAACACAACACTTCAAACTCCAAAGAGAGGACGACCATCTCCAGGCAAAGGGAGCCCAGCAACACAGACAGTGACATCAAAAAGCCCTCTGAATGCTCAGAAGAGACCGTCCGAGAGATGTGCACACCTCCCATTGGATGTACGCAAGGACCAAGTTGCACATTTCCCACGTAAGACAGGGAAAGAGAGTGTGAAGACTGCATCAGGTCAGCTCCGGTATTGCTCCAGAATAGAACCTGGGAAGCCGTGAAATTTTACATAAAGAACCGAATTACAGCACTCAAGAGGGAGTGTGAGAAAAGAAAGTAAAGGTGTTCATTAAAGAGAAAAGAAAGTAAAGGTGTTCATTAAAGAGAAAAGAAAGTAAAGGTGTT
>JAKYLM010000179.1:0-2500 GCA_023634145.1 Thymallus thymallus | reverse complement strand
TAAGAGGGCTGCTTGCAGGTCCTGGGTTTCTAAGAGGGCTGCTTGCAGGTCCTGGGTTTCTAAGAGTGCTGCTTGCAGGTCCTGGGTTTCTAAGAGGGCTGCTTGCAGGTCCTGGGTTTCTAAGAGGGCTGCTTGCAGGTCTTGGGTTTCTAAGAGGGCTGCTTGCAGGTCCTGGGTTTCTAAGAGGGTTGCTTGCAGGTCCTGGGTTTCTAAGAGGGCTGCTTGCAGGTCCTTGGTTTCTAAGAGGGCTGCTTGCAGGTCCTGGGTTTCTAAGAGGGCTGCTTGCAGGTCCTGGGTTTCTAAGAGGGCTGCTTGCAGGTCCTGGGTTTCTAAGAGTGCTGCTTGCAGGTCCTGGGTTTCTAAGAGGGCTGCTTGCAGGTCCTGGGTTTCTAAGAGGGCTGCTTGCAGGTCTTGGGTTTCTAAGAGGGCTGCTTGCAGGTCCTGGGTTTCTAAGAGGGCTGCTTGCAGGTCTTGGGTTTCTAAGAGGGCTGCTTGCAGGTCCTGGGTTTCTAAGAGGGCTGCTTGCAGGTCTTGGGTTTCTAAGAGGGCTGCTTGCAGGTCCTGGGTTTCTAAGAGGGTTGCTTGCAGGTCCTGGGTTTCTAAGAGGGCTGCTTGCAGGTCCTTGGTTTCTAAGAGGGCTGCTTGCAGGTCCTGGGTTTCTAAGAGGGCTGCTTGCAGGTCCTGGGTTTCTAAGAGGGCTGCTTGCAGGTCCTGGGTTTCTAAGAGTGCTGCTTGCAGGTCCTGGGTTTCTAAGAGGGCTGCTTGCAGGTCCTGGGTTTCTAAGAGGGTTGCTTGGGGAACATCTGCCTGTTCTGTATTCTGTATGATGTTCCTAAGGACACCATAATGCTCTGTCAACAGAGGCTACGCCCGTCTCGCTCTACAATGTTTTAACCTGATCTGACGGTTTCTAAAAGACTGACATCGTTGGGAAGACTTAGGGATCTTCTGAATGAAGAAATACAGATTTTGAAGTGGTTTAGGATAGGGATCTTCTGAATGAAGAAATACAGATTTTGAAGTGGTTTAGGATAGGGGTCTTCTGAATAAAGACATTCATCTTTTGAAGTGGTTTAGGATAGGGGTCTTCTGAATAAAGACATTCATCTTTTGAAGTGGTTTAGGATAGGGGTCTTCTGAATAAAGACATTCATCTTTTGAAGTGGTTTAGAATAGGGGTCTTCTGAATAAAGACATTCATCTTTTGAAGTGGTTTAGAATAGGGGTCTTCTGAATAAAGACATTCATCTTTTGAAGTGGTTTAGAATAGGGGTCTTCTGAATAAAGACATTCATCTTTTGAAGTGGTTTAGAATAGGGGTCTTCTGAATAAAGACATTCATCTTTTGAAGTGGTTTAGAATAGGGGTCTTCTGAATAAAGACATTCATCTTTTGAAGTGGTTTAGAATAGGGGTCTTGTGAATAAAGACATTCATCTTTTGAAGTGGTTTAGGATAGGGGTCTTTTGAAGTGGTTTAGGATAGGGGTCTTTTGAAGTGGTTTAGGATAGGGGTCTTTTGAAGTGGTTTAGGATAGGGGTCTTCTGAATAAAGACATGCAGATTTTGAAGTGGTTTAGGATAGGGGTCTTTTGAAGTGGTTTAGGATAGGGGTCTTTTGAAGTGGTTTAGGATAGGGGTCTTTTGAAGTGGTTTAGGATAGGGGTCTTTTGAAGTGGTTTAGGATAGGGGTCTTTTGAAGGGGTTTAGGATAGGGGTCTTTTGAAGTGGTTTAGGATAGGGGTCTTTTGAAGTGGTTTAGGATAGGGGTCTTTTGAAGGGGTTTAGGATAGGGGTCTTTTGAAGTGGTTGAGTTTGGTCTATTCGGATCACCATTAGCTTTTGCAGAAGCATCAGCTTTTCTTCCTGGGGTTCCACAAAAAACACACCACACGACAAGTAACAGTACAACGATACACTGATAGACAAGAACAGTCACACACAGTTAAAATAAAACAATAAACAAACAATACAACTAAAAAAATAATGTGTGTTAAAGTGTGTCTGTGTGTTTGTACCCTCACAGTATCCGCCGTTAAATGACAGGTTGTCTAAAAGTCTAAGCCTTTGGGGCAAAATAATATATTTGATGTTATTTTTTAGGACCTCAGTAGAAATTATTTAAAAATCACACAATTATTTGATAAAGTATTGAATTTGGCTTTTTACAGCCAATAGAAACACATTGAATAACACATTCATCAATAGCATAAGATACTGCAGGGTGTCAGTACCATAGGCGGCCAGTAGATGACAGACCACTCTGAGCTCAGACTTCAGCCCATGCTTCTGTTCTGGAATGCTACTGCACTGTAGACTGCTTGGTGCAGTCACCTTCACACAACAATATCTATCTATCTAATACCTGGGCTTCAAACACAATGATAAGGTGGGATGGAGGGGTAGTGTGTGTGTGTGTGTGTGTGTGTGTGTGTGTGTGTGTGTGTGTGTGTGTGTGTGTGTGTGTGTGTGTGTGTGTGTGTGTGTGTGTGTGTGTGTGTG
>JAKYLM010000178.1:27500-100985 GCA_023634145.1 Thymallus thymallus | reverse complement strand
ATTTCTTTACTTATTAATGTGTTTGAGCCAATCAGTTGTGTTGTGACAAGGTAGGGGTGGCATACAGAAGACAGCCCTATTTGGTAAAAGACCAAGGGCGAGAACAGCTCAAATAAGCAAAGAGAAACGACAGTCCATCATTACTTTAAGACATGAAGGTCAGTCAAGAACTTTGAAAGTTTCTTGAAGTGCAGTCGCAAAAACCATCAAGCGCTATGATGAAACTGGCTCTCATGAGGACCGCCACAGGAAAGGAAGAACCAGTTCATTAGAGTTACTAGCCTCAAGAATTACAGCCCAAATAAATGCTTCACAGAGTTCAAGTAACAGACACATCTCAACATCAACTGTTCAGAGGAGACTATGTGAATCAGGCCTTCATGGTCAAATTGTTGCAAAGAAACCACTACTAAAGGACACCAATAAGAAGAACAGACTTGCTTGGGACAAGAAACACGAGCAATGAACACTAGATTTTAGGTTCCAGGTGTCATTGTGAGACGCAGAGTAGGTGAACGGATGATCTCCGCATGTGTGGTTCAAACCGTGAAGCATGGTGGAGGAGGTGTGATGGTGTGGGCTGCTTTGCTGTTGACATTGTCAGTGATTTATTTAGAATTCAAGGCACACTTAACCAGCATGGTTAATTTGTTTTTCAACAGGACAATGACCCAACACACCTTCAGGCAGTGTAAGGGCTATTTGACCACGAAGGAGAGTGATGGAGTGCTGCATCAGATGACCTGGCCTCCACAATCACCCGACCTCAACCCAATTGAGATGGTTTGGGATGAGTTGGAATTCAGAGTGAAGGAAAAGCAGCTCAGCATATATGAGAACTCCTTTTTTTTTTTTTTTTTTTCACCTTTATTTAACCAGGTAGGTCAGTTGAGAACAAGTTCTCATTTGCAACTGCGACCTGGCCAAGACAAAGCAAAGCAGTGTGACAAATAACAACACAGAGTTACACATTAAACAAACAGTCAAAAACACAATAGAAAAATCTATATACAGAGTCCTTCAAGACTGTTGGAAAAGCATTCCAGGTGAAGCTGGTTGAGAGAATGCCAAGAGTGTGCAAAGCTGTCATTAAGGCAAAGGGTGGCTACTTTGAAGAATCTAAAATCTAAAATATATTGTTTAACACTTCTTTGGTTACTAAATGATTATACAGCGGGTGAAATAAGTATTGAACACGTCACCATTTTTCTCAGTAAATATATTTCCAAAGGTGCTATTGACATGATATTTTCACCAGATGTCGGTAACAACCCAAGTAAGAAACCAAAACAAATACGTTCAGAAATTAAGTTATGTGTAATAATGTGAAATGACACAGGGAAAAAGTATTGAACACATGAAGAAAGGGAGGTGCAAAAAGGCATGGAAAGCCAAGACAAGAGCTGAAAACTATCAGTAATTAAAAAGCAATCCAGCCCCCTATCAGTGCAAATTAATATCAGCTGGTTCAGTCCCAACTGATGGCCTACAAAAAGGTCTCATTGCCAAGGTGTCACACAAGACACATCTCATGATGGGTAAAAGCAAAGAGCTGTCTCAAGACCTTCGCAACCTAATTGTTGCAAAACATAATGATGGTATTGGTTATAGGCACATTTCTAAGCTTTTGAATGTTCCAGTGAGCACTGTTGGGGCCATAATACGGAAGTGGAAAGACAATCATTTCACCATAAATTTGCCTCGACCAGGTGCTCCTCGCAAGATTTCTGACAGAGGAGTGAAAAGAATAATCAGAAGACTTGTCCAAGAGCCAAGGACCAATTCTCTCAACCAGCTTAATGAGGTAGTCACCTTCTTAATGTGTTTGAGCCAATCAGTTGTGTTGTGACAAGGTAGGGGTGGCATACAGAAGACAGCCCTATTTGGTAAAAGACCAAGGGCAAGAACAGCTCAAATAAGCAAAGAGAAACGACAGTCCATCATTACTTTAAGACAGTAAGTGTGTTCAATACTTTTTCCCTGTGTCATTTCAGATTATTACACATAACTTAATTTCTGAATTTATTTGTTTTGGTTTCTTTGTATGTATGGATTACGTGGGTTGTTACCAACATCTGGTGAAAATGTCATGTCAATAGCACCTTTGGAAATATATTTACTGAGAAAAATGGTGATGTGTTCAATACATATTTCACCCGCTGTATATGTGTTATTTCATAGTTGTGATGTCTTCACTACTATTCTGCAATATGTAAAATAGTAAAAATTAAGAAAAACCCTTGAATGAGTAGGTCTATCATCATCAGCGCTGATCACCCCTCCCAGAATGCTGCTTGTCTCCCGTTGGTCTCAAATGGCACCATATTCTCTATATAGTGCACTACTTAGCGTTTTATCAGGATCAGCCTTTTCTCTTCTCTTATCTCCCTGGCTTGATGTTCATCCAGGGAAATCAGTTTGTCACCCTGTGTGATGAGGTCACTTGCAGAGTACAGGAGAACACAGGGAGGAAAACATCCTTCATTTCCATGGCTGGCTGATCACTGTCTTCCTGAACACAATGGGAAATACATCCGAACACACACTGTACAAGTAGGAACACACACACATGCGCATGCACGCACACACACACACACACATACACACACACACACACACTCAGACCCCCCCCCCCCCCCCCCCCCCCCCCCCACACACACACAAATTCAAGCATAATGCCATGTTACGGCTCGGTTTCATCAACCCAACAAATCCGAAGCATTTTGAAGGCATAGCTCAGACTTAAGCCACAGCTTTACCTTTAAAGCATCCCTTTAAAGAGCCTATTAATCAACACTGTTCTTCAGAGCCCTGAGGAACTACCTTGTACTTTCTTGATAGGGTGGTGGCGGTCTGTTTATGTGTTGGTACCTGCATGTGTGTACTGTATACCTCTGTGTGTGTGTGTGTGTGTGTGTGTGTGTGTGTGTGTGTGTGTGTGTGTGTGTGTGTGTGTGTGTGTGTGTGTGTGTGTGTGTGTGTGTGTGTGTGTGTTTGTGTGTGTGCCCTGAAACCTGCCGTTCTCTGGTGTGTAATCTCCATGCATCAGTGCCTTGGCCTCCTCACGGGGCTGCGACACACTTCTGACAGCAAGCAGTACGGTGGTGAGTGTGTTGGGGGCGGGCGAGGGAGCGCAGAAAACAAATTGCCTTCATTTTTAAGAGCGCAACCTCTTTAAGAGAGTCCAATGGGCCTTATGGAACCAAAGTGATAACAAACCTGTGACTCTGAGAATGATTCCAGCGGATTGAGAGGAGCAATAATGGGTGTGACCCTCTTGGCGTTGAACGATGCTCAATAAAGTCTACTCGGGTGGAGGTTAACATCTGAGACAATAAAGAGATAACCTCCACCAGAGTAGACTAACATTTGAGACAATAAAGAGATAGCCTACTCTGGTGGAGGTTAACATCTGAGACAATAAAGAGATAGCCTACTCTGGTGGAGGTTAACATCGGAGACATTTGTTTATCGGACTTTGGGGAAAGAACAAACTGTAACACAAAAGGGGTTTACATATGCCATCACTTCGACAAATCATGTTGTGACTCTACTTAGACACAGAACCCCATAGTAACTATGAGCCAAAATATTACATTTACAATTTATCAGACACTCAAGTGTACATCGACTGATTTTTCACATAGTTGGCTCAGGGATTCGAACCAGTAACCTTTCGGTTACTAGCCCAACAGTCTTAACCGCTAGGCTACCTGCTGCCATTATTGATATTAAACACATTGAATTGATCCATAAAGGTAGATATCCATTAGCAGGCCTACCTCGAAACTTTACCTGTCCCAAATTCTACTCAAAAACATAGAAAGTACACCAATCCATAACAATGCCATCTGTAATATCCAATCTGTGTCTGTTAAAGTACACAGGGAATAAGACACACTCTCTCCATTCAAATGTAAAACAGCCTTCATTTCACAGTGGGGAATGAGCTGAATAGCAGCGCTGCATCAGTTGAACTCCAGAAATTCGTCCACAAAGGCTCTGTCAAGGGAGAGAACAGAGGAGAGAGAGAGAGAGAGAGAGAGAGAGAGAGAGAGAGAGAGAGAGAGAGAGAGAAAGAGAGAGAGAGAGAGAGAAAGAGAGAGAAAAAGAGAGAGAGAAAGAGAGAGAGAAAGAGAGAGAGAGAGAGAACAGAGAGAGAACAGAGAGAAAGAGAGAGAGAGAACAGAGAGAGAACAGAGAGAGAGAGAGAGAGAGAGAAAGAACAGAGAGAGAGAGGGAGAGAACAGAGAGAGAACACAGAGAACAGAGAGAGAGAGAACAGAGAGAGAACAGAGAGAGAGAGAGAACATAGAGAGAGAGAGAACAGAGATAGAGACAGAACAGAAAGAGAGAGAGAGGGAGAGAACAGAGAGAGAGAACAGAGAGAGAACAGAGAGAGAACAGAGAGAGAGAGAGAACAGAGAGAGAGAGAGAACTGTCTCCCTATCTCATTTAATTATTGTTTGAATTAAGTGTCAAACCTCCCAAGATCTCAAAGTAACAAAGTTGTTGAATTTTGAGTGTTCATTTCATGTTCAAAGCATCCTGAATACACCTGACCTACGGTTTTTAAAACAGTAACATTTTCCCAGTCCCCCTTCTAGGGACGGTGCCAGGGGGCAATGCAATTCACATAGCAAATCTCACTCCAAGCTTTCTTCAAAAGGTGGCAGCCCTTCACATCATTACACCAAACCCATTTAAAAAGCTGTAAAAGTCTCCATCTTAAGACGGAGTAGACATATTTGTCTCTAGACAGAAAAGAGTGAAAACAGGGGAGCTCTCCCTCCTCCTCTCCTCCTCTCCTCCTCCTTTCACCCACCCTGCAGTAGAGCCTCTGCCAGCCAGAAGAGATATTGTTCAGTATGCCAGATAGGAGAGGAGTGCAAGGCATGCAGACAGTGTGGGGGAGGCCCCCCCCCCACTATCCCCCTCCTCCACCCTCCTCGCCATCCCCCACCCCTCTCACACTGTCCGCCCTGATAACCATAATTGTGTTTTAAGGCCCCAGATTAAATTTTGCCATCTCAAATGATATTGTTTCGCAATGAATCCTTATGAAAAATGGCACATATTAAAGGATTATGGGATCCGGTGAAGGCAGCGAGCTGAAAGGAGGGAAGGAAGGAGGGGGTGCTTTTATTTTCTCAGCTGTCTCGACAAATGGAGGGCCAAAGTAATGCCTTGTCACCTATGTCTGTGTCTGTCTGTCTGTCTGTCTGTCTGTCTGTCTGTCTGTCTGTCTGTCTGTCTGTCTGTCTGTCTGTCTGTCTGTCTGTCTGTCTGTCTGTGTCTGTCTGTGTCTGTGTCTGTCTGTGTCTGTTTGTGTCTGTCTGTGTCTGTGTCTGTCTGTGTCTGTCTGCGTCTGTGTCTGTGTATGTCTGTGTCTGTGTCTGCCTGTGTCTGTCTGCGTCTGTCTGTGTCTGTGTCTGTGTATGTCTGTGTCTGTGCCTGTGTCTGTCTGTGTCTGTGTCTGCCTGTGTCTGCCTGTGTCTGTCTGTGTCTGTGTCTGTGTCTGTCTGTGTCTGTGTCTGTCTGTGTCTGTGTCTGTCTGTGTCTGTGTCTGTGTCTGTGTCTGTCTGTGTCTGTGTCTGTGTCTGTGTGTGTGTCTGTGTCTGTCTGTGTGTGTCTGTGTCTGTCTGTGTGTGTGTGTGTGTGTGTATGTCTGTGTCTGTGTCTGTCTGTGTCTGTCTGTGTCTGTTTGTGTCTGTCTGTGTCTGTCTGTGTCTGTTTGTGTCTGTCTGTGTCTGTCTGTGTCTGTGTCTGTCTGTGTCTGTGTCTGTCTGCGTCTGTCTGTGTCTGTCTGTGTCTCTGCCTGTGTCTGTCTGTGTCTGTGTCTGCCTGTGTCTGTCTGTGTCTGTGTCTGTCTGTGTCTGTCTGTCTGTGTCTGTTTGTGTCTGTCTGTGTCTGTCTGTGTCTGTGTCTGTGTCTGTCTGTGTCTGTGTGTGTGTGTGTGTGTGTGTGTGTGTGTGTGTGTGTGTGTCTGTCTGTGTCTGTGTGTGTGTCTGTGTCTGTCTGTGTGTGTCTGTGTCTGTCTGTGTGTGTGTGTGTGTGTGTGTGTTTATGTCTGTGTCTGTGTCTGTGTCTGTCTGTGTCTGTGCCTGTGTCTGTCTGTGTCTGTGTCTGCCTGTGTCTGTCTGTGTCTGTGTCTGTCTGTGTCTGTCTGTGTCTGTCTGTGTCTGTGTCTGTCTGTGTCTGTCTGTGTCTGTCTGTGTCTGTGTCTGTGTGTGTGTGTCTGTGTCTGTCTGTGTCTGTCTGTGTCTGTCTGTGTCTGTCTGTGTCTGTGTCTGTGTCTGTCTGTGTCTGTGTCTGTGTCTGTGTGTGTGTCTGTGTCTGTCTGTGTGTGTCTGTGTCTGTCTGTGTGTGTGTGTGTGTGTATGTCTGTGTCTGTGTCTGTCTGTGTCTGTGTCTGTCTGTGTCTGTTTGTGTCTGTCTGTGTCTGTCTGTGTCTGTTTGTGTCTGTCTGTGTCTGTGTCTGTCTGTGTCTGTCTGCGTCTGTCTGCGTCTGTCTGTGTCAGTCTGTGTCTCTGCCTGTGTCTGTCTGTGTCTGCCTGTGTCTGTCTGTGTCTGTGTCTGTCTGTGTCTGTCTGTCTGTGTCTGTTTGTGTCTGTCTGTGTCTGTCTGTGTCTGTGTCTGTCTGTGTCTGTGTCTGTGTGTGTGTGTGTGTGTGTGTGTGTGTCTGTCTGTGTCTGTCTGTGTCTGTGTGTGTGTCTGTGTCTGTCTGTGTGTGTCTGTGTCTGTCTGTGTGTGTGTGTGTGTGTGTGTGTGTGTGTGTGTGTCTGTGTCTGTGTCTGTCTGTGCCTGTGTCTGTCTGTGTCTGTGTCTGCCTGTGTCTGTCTGTGTCTGTGTCTGTCTGTGTCTGTCTGTGTCTGTGTCTGTGTCTGTGTGTCTGTGTCTGTCTGTGTCTGTGTCTGTGTCTGTGTGTGTGTGCCTGTGTCTGTCTGTGTGTGTCTGTGTCTGTCTGTGTCTGTCTGTGTCTGTCTGTGTCTGTGTCTGTGTCTGTCTGTGTCTGTGTCTGTGTCTGTGTGTGTGTGTGTGTGTCTGTGTCTGTCTGTGTGTGTCTGTGTCTGTGTCTGTGTCTGTCTGTGTCTGTGTCTGTGTGTGTGTGTGTGTGTGTGTGTGTGTGTATGTGTGTGTCTGTGTCTGTGTCTGTCTGTCTCTGTATCACTATAAAGTAAACTGAAAACAATAAACCCTTCGCCAATACATCCAATGCTTGTCACTAACTCCTCAGCGACTTTGTTTTTAGAGGTGACACAAAATGCAATCAGGTGGGAATGAGAAGCGCAGGCTAAATTCAATAATGGCCGCAAATTAAAATGGAGTCAGAGACACACACTGCACTTAAGGAGCTAGGCATGGGCTTGCTCTTCTAATAAGAGCCACCGACGTCATTGCCTCGCTGCATTTAAATGAACTAGAGCCCCGCCTCCAATCACCATGGGCAAACAGAAGACTCAAAGAGACAAGCGGTCAGGAATACTAATCGACCAACCAGAACGTGGTGTTTTACACTTATTCGCCAGTGTGGGTTGTAGGAAGCCACAGAGGTAAACAAATAACAGACAGATGAATTATGGAAAATAATGGCTAACGCTGGAGATCCCTTCAATCTCCACCCATTTAGGGAAATGTTTTTTGTGCCTCAGGTGGAATGAACTCAAAAACTCATTAATGTTGGTGGAGTTGGTGCCTCTAGGGAAAATCAGGCGGAAGATAGAGGGCCTTTTTACTGGAGAATGTGTTTGTTCCATATGATTGTGTTTTGATTTTCCTGTTTTGTGTTTGCTTTGCATATATAGCGTAATTGATGTGTTTATAGATATTTATAGTGTAATTGATGTGTATATAGATATGTATAGTGTAATTGATGTGTTTATAGATATGTATAGTGTAATTGATGTGTATATAGATATGTATAGTGTAATTGATGTGTACAGTATGTAGATATGTATAGTGTAATTGATGTGTATGTAGATATGTTTAGTGTAATTGATGTGTATATAGATATGTATAGTGTAATTGATGTGTATATAGATATGTTTAGTGTAATTGATGTGTACAGTATATATATATCTATGTATAGGGTAATTGATGAGTATATAGATATGTATAGTGTAATCGATGTGTAAATAGATATGTATAGTGTAATTGATGTGTATATAGATTTGTATAGTGTAATTGATGTGTATATAGATATGTATAGTGTAATTGATGTGTATATAGATATGTATAGTGTAATTGATGTGTATATAGATTTGTATAGTGTAATTGATGTGTATATAGATATGTATAGTGTAATTGATGTGTACAGTATGTAGATATGTATAGTGTAATTGATGTGTATATAGATATGTTCAGTGTAATTGATGTGTACAGTATATATATATGTATAGGGTAATTGATGAGTATATAGATATGTATAGTGTAATCGATGTGTACAGTATGTAGATATGTATAGTGTAAGTGATGTGTATATAGATATGTTCAGTGTAATTGATGTGTACAGTATATATATATGTATAGGGTAATTGATGAGTATATAGATATGTATAGTGTAATCGATGTGTACAGTATATAGATATGTATAGTGTAATTGATGTGTTTATAGATATATATGTAGTGTAATTGATGTGTTTATAGATATGTATAGTGTAATTGATGAGTATATAGATATGTATAGTGTAATTGATGTGTATATAGATATGTATAGTGTAATTGATGTGTACGTAGATACAGTATGTATAGTGTAATTGATGTGTATGTAGATATGTATACTGTAATTGATGTGTTTATAGATATGTATAGTGTAATTGATGTGTTTATAGATATGTATAGTGTAATTGATGTGTTTATAGATATGTATAGTGTAATTGATGTGTTTATAGATATGTATAGTGTAATTGACCTCCTTATATGTGTATATAAATATGTATAGTGTAATTGATGTTTTTATAGATATGTATAGTGTAATTGATGTGTTTATAGATATGCATAGTGTAATTGATGTGTAAATAGATATGTATAGTGTAATTGATGTGTATATAGATATTTATAGTTTAATTGATGTGTTTATAGATATGTATTGTGTAATTGATGAGTATATAGATATGTAGAGTGTAATTGATGTGTAACCCTGTCCTCCTGTTATTACTATACACTGATATAACACCAGCTTCCTGTTATTACTATACACTGATATAACACCAGCTTCCTGTTATAACTATACACTGATATAACCCCAGTTTCATGTTATACCTATACACTGATATAACCCTAGCTTCCTGTTATTACTATACACTGATATAACACCAGCTTCCTGTTATAACTATACACTGATATAACCCCAGCTTCCTGTTATAACTATACACTGATATCACCCTGTCCTCCTGTTATTACTATACACTGATATAACCCTGTCCTCCTGTTATAACTATACACTGATATAACCCCAGCTTCCTGTTATAACTATACACTGATATAACCCCAGCTTCCTGTTATAACTATACACTGATATAACCCTGTCCTTACCATCCTACCATCCTACCGATCCTTGACTTCGGCGATGTCATTTACAAAATAGCCTCCAACACTCTACTCAGCAAATTGGATGTAATCTATCACAGTGCCATCCGTTTTGTTACCAAAGCCCCATATACTACCCACCACTGCGACCTGTATTCTTTCGTCGGCTGGCCCTCACTACATATTCGTCGCCAAACCCACTGGCTCCAGGTCATCTATAAGTCTTTATTAGGTAAATCCCCGCCTTATCTCAGCTCGCTGGTCACCATAGCAACACCTACCCGTAGCATGCGCTCCAGCAGGTATATCTCACTGACCACCATTCCAGTGATTATGCTAATCTGTAATTTATTTCACCACTATGGCCTATTTATTGTCTTTCTAACCTTACTGCATTTCTAACCTATACACTGATATAACCCCAGCTTCCTGTTATAACTATACACTGATATAACCCCAGCTTCCTGTTATAACTATACACTGATATAACCCCAGCTTCCTGTTATAACTATACACTGATATAACCCCAGCTTCCTGTTATAACTATACACTGATATAACCCCAGCTTCCTGTTATAACTATACACTGATATAACCCCAGCTTCCTGTTATAACTATACACTGATATAACCCCAGCTTCCTGTTCTAACTATACACTGATATAACTGCAGCTTCCTGTTATAACTATACACTGATATAACCCTGTCCTTCTGTTATAACTATACACTGATATAACCCCAGCTTCCTGTTATAACTATACACTGATATAACCCCAGCTTCCTGTTATAACTATACACTGATATAACTGCAGCTTCCTGTTATAACTATACACTGATATAACCCTGTCCTTCTGTTATAACTATACACTGATATAACCCCAGCTTCCTGTTATAACTATACACTGATATAGCCCCAGCTTCCTGTTATAACTATACACTGATATAACCCCAGCTTCCTGTTATAACTATACACTGATATAACCCCAGCTTCCTGTTATAACTATACACTGATATAACCCCAGCTTCCTGTGCACCTCATTTCTCTGCCGCTCATCTCTCCATGTCTCCTCTGAGAGACACTTCAGATTGGAACACACACATCTAATAATTGTCTTTGCTCACTTCTGATCACTACTGGACCACAGGAGAGACTAGAGGAGTCTGTGTTAGTAATGACTGGACCACAGGAGAGACTAGAGGAGTCTGTGTTAGTAATGACTGGACCACAGGAGAGACTAGAGGAGTCTGTGTTAGTAATGACTGGACCACAGGAGAGACTAGAGGAGTCTGTGTTAGTAATGACTGTAAAGGAGTACAGTATATACTGGTTGCTGAAAGGGACTACATGGAACGAGACAATGTCAGGCAGGTTAGAGAGGCCCGGGAGTGTTGACTACTGAACACACTAATACATGCAGACACACACAGAAATGCATGCAAGCAAGTACACGCACACACGCGCATAGTCACACACACACAACCCCCCCAGCCCCCCCCCCCCCCCACACACACACACACCAATATATCCCAATGTCATAACGACTAAAACACACCCCATGGGTAGGTTGGATAAACAAGCTAGCCTTTAGAATAGGCCATTATAGCCTGTCAGAATACATATTTTGACCCTCCAACCTGAAGGGCTGAGGCTCCAGTTGAACCAGGTGTTTGCTTGTGTCCCAAATGGCATGCTATTCCCTATATAGTGAACTACTTTTGACCAGGTCCCATAGGGAACAAGGTGCCATTTGGGGACACATCCTTTGTCTCTCTACCCAATCCATTCTAGGTCATAGAGTTGCTTGTAGTTAATCTAAAATCACCTCTGGAGCCTTGGGAGTCTCCTTGGTTTGGAGTGTTTTGAAGAACGACAGAGAAACAAGAGAGTGAGAGAGAGAGAGAGAGAGAGAGAGAGCGAGAGAGAGAGAGAGAACTGAGAGAGAACTCAGAGAGAGAGTGAGAGAGAGAGTGAGAGAGAGAGAGAGAGAGAGAGAGAGAGAGAGAGAGAGAGAGAGAGAGAGAGAGAGAGAGAGAACTGAGAGAGAACTCAGAGAGAGAGTGAGAGAGAGAACTGAGAGAGAGCGAGAGCATAGAGAGAGTGAGAGAGAACTGAGAGACCTTACCTCTAATGAGTTAGTTTGATTAGGTGTCCTCTGTAATTACTGGGACAGTGAAGCATTTGTTCTTCTTTTGGCTCTATACTCTAAAGGTTTGGATTTGAAATCAAACAATGACTACGAAGTACAGACTGTCAGCTTTAATTTGAGGGTTCCGTTACAGATAATCCTGAATGAATCTTAAATAATGATGAGTGAGAAAGCTGATGATGATGCAAAAAAAGCTGACAGTCTGCACTTGAATTGATTTTTTTTGTTTCAAATCCAAACTTTTGGAGTATAGAGCCAAAAGAATAACAAATTATTCACTGTCCCAATAATTACTGAGGACACTGTATGTTAACAGAATGTGTATTAAACACAAAAACAATGTTTCAAGTGAGAAATAAATAAATAAAATGACTGCCTACTTAACTCATATTGTATTTTATTTTTGCTGGTATAGTAGTGTGTAGTTCCAGTAGTTAGCTACCACTACATAGTTCCAGTAGTTAGCTACCAATACATAGTTCCAGTAGTTAGCTACCACTACATCGTTCCAGTAGTTAGCTACCACTAAATAGTTCCAGTAGTTAGCTACCACTAAATAGTTCCAGTAGTTAGCTACCACTAAATAGTTCCAGTAGTTAACTACCACTACATAGTTCCAGTAGTTAGCTACCACTACTTAGTTCCAGTAGTTAGCTACCACTACTTAGTTCCAGTAGTTCGCTACCACTACATAGTTCCAGTAGTTAGCTACCACTACATAGTTCCAGTAGTTAGCTACCACTACATAGTTCCAGTAGTTCGCTACCACTACTTAGTTCCAGTAGTTCGCTACCACTACATAGTTCCAGTAGTTAGCTACCACTACATAGTTCCAGTAGTTAGCTACCACTACTTAGTTCCAGTAGTTAGCTACCACTACATAGTTCCAGTAGTTAGCTACCAGTACATGTTAGAAAAAGTCATGAACTACTGAAAACACTTCAGCCTTGTCTGACCTGTGATCTGTTCAGCAGTGGCAGTGAACCCTAACATCACAGCCCCCCCCAACCCCCGTCCCCGCCCCCCGTCCACACCACACCACGCCCCGCACCGCCCCGCCCCATCAAACACACACACCACACCAGGCCCCTGTGGACTATTACTATTCTATTAGAGATCGTTTAGGGCCTGCCTCCTGAAACATGTGGGCCCACTAATGGGGACAAATCTCAAATAGCTTTGAGCTAAAGAAGGCTTTGAGCTAAAACACCAGCGGCGCCCGAGGAGAAGATCCCATCTGAGCCTGCTGGGAAAGGGGAAAGAGAGGGAGAGAGAGAGAGAGAGAGAGAGAGGGAGAGAGAGAGAGAGAGAGAGAGAGGGAGGGAGAGAGGGAGAGAGAGAGAGAGAGGGAGGGAGAGAGGGAGGGAGAGAGAGAGAGAGAGAGAGAGAGAGAGGGAGAGGGAGGGAGGGAGGGAGGGAGGGAGGGAGGGAGGGAGGGAGGGAGGGAGGGAGGGAGGGAGGGAATACCCTGTACAGGTGCTGTTGAGGTGTTGAGACTTTCTCTTTGTCACATTGTTATGGTCACCTGTCGTATTTTTGCAATGTCATCAAATGTGTTCTTCCTCAACCCATTCAGAACCCGAGTGAGGAAGAGTGTAGCGATCACATGACCTAAATCTTATATCAGGCCCTGTAAGAGTGTAGCGATCACATGACCTGCATCTTATATCATGCCCTGTAAGAGTGTGAAAGTGTCCCTGGGTTCCAAAACCATGAAAGGTCCATGACTGTGTATTGAAGCAGAGGAACTAGGATTGGGTTTAACGATCTGCATCTGAGCGTATATGTGACGCATGTAGTATGAACTGCTCTGGTGCATCACTATACAGAAACACAGTATAGAAACGCTTAGTTCTGCTGGTGCCTTTTTCCACACACTCTGACTCACTCTCTATTTGTTGATCTAGGACTGCCAGATATATTTTCTTTACACACAGCAAAGCTCGGCATGCAGCGCATTTGAAGATGGGAGATATGTTAAAATCACTCAGCCTCTTAATAATGACACTTCATTCATTATTAATGGAGGTCTCCTCCCTCCATCACGCTCCGCTCCCACAACAGGACGGAGAGCTCGGCTATTAGCATTAGCCACAGCGGCTCCCCCGTTTGATCTTTGTGTAATTACAGCACTTTTTACAGATTACATCACGAGCGCGTGTTAAGCAGAAAGGAGTTCAACACCACCCCAGAGGCTTTCTGTTTTTTCTCTATTTCGTTGTTTTTCTCCACGAGGCAAGAAAGTATGTGTGTTTTGAGTTTCGATTCTATTTGTACAGAAAGTATGTGTGTTTTGAGTTTCGACTCTATTTGTACAGAAAGTATGTGTGTTTTGAGTTTCGACTCTATTTGTAGAGAAAGTATGTGTGTTTTGAGTTTTTACTCTATGGGGGGAAATAATAATCATCAAGAATTCCTCTGAAGTACATACGGCCTTGAAGCAGAACTATAAAATAAATATGTCCAGCCCAAGTCTCAGTACTTTGTCTATTCCATACTATACTGACTTCCAATGGGAGTCCCTTGGAAACGAAGATGCTAGCAATGTTGACCTATAAAACCTACTGAAGAGTTCCTCTTTTCTATTTTCTTTTCTTCTTATGTCCATATAGAACTACTGTATTATATAGAATTACTGTATTATATAGATCTACTGTATTATATAGACCTACTGTACTATATAGATCTACTGTATCATATAGAACTACTGTATCATATAGAATTACTGTATCGTAAAGAATTACTGTATCATACAGAACTACTGTATCATATAGAATTACTGTATTATATAGAACTACTGTATCATATAGAACTACTGTATCATATAGAACTACTGTATCATATAGAACTACTGTATCATATATAACTACTGTATCATATAGAATTACTGTATCATATTGAACTACTGTATCATATTGAACTACTGTATCATATATAACTACTGTATCATATAGAATTACTGTATCATATTGAACTACTGTATCATATAGAACTACTGTATCATATAGAACTACTGTATCATATAGAACTATTGTATCATATAGAACTACTGTATCATATAGAACTATTGTATCATATAGAACTACTGTATCATATAGAACTACTGTATCATATAGAACTACTGTATCATATAGAACTACTGTATCAGTCCTTTGTTGAATTATCAGGGGAGATTAGGCATTTTATGTTGGATCTAAAGACCTTTTCTTTGGTTCCATCAATATTTCAAATGGAGAAAAAAAAATTGTGAGTGTGCTAAAATCTTAAAATAATGTATTATTGATGCATAATCTCACTAGAATTAAAAAGTATTGCATTTATATGCATCTTGTATAATAGATACCTAGAAAGCAGTCAATGAACTTGGAGTGTCAGCATTCAAACATTTGGGTTTGCTAAGTTACATACAGCGCCTTCAGAAAGGAGTTACACCACTTGACTTCTTCCACATTGTGTCGTGTTACAGCCTGAATTTAAAATGAATTACATTGAGATGTTGTGTCACCGATCTACACACAATACACCATAATGTCAAAGTGGAATTATGTTTTGAGAAATGTTTACAAAATAATACAAATGAAAAGGTGAAATGTCTTGAGTCAGTAAGTGCTCAACCCTTTTGTTATGGCAAGCCTAAATAAGTTCAGGATAAAAAATGTGCTTAAAAAGGCATGGACTCACTGTGTGCAATAATGGTGTTTTACATTATTTTTGTATGACTACCTCATCTCTGTTCCCAACACATACAATTATCTCTTAGTTTCTTCAGTCGAGCAGTGAATTTCAAACACAGATTCAACCATAAAGACCTGGGAGGTTTTCCAATGGTTCTCAAAAGAAGGGCACCTATTGGTAGATGGATAAAAAACAGACATTGAATATCTCTTAGAGCATGATGCAGTTATTCATTACAATTTGGATACTGTAATAATACACCCAGTCACTACTAAGATACAGGCGTCCTTCCTAACTCAGTTGCCGGAGAGGAAGGAAACCGTTCAGGGATTTCACCATGAGGCCAATGGTGATTATAAAACAGGTACAGAATGTTAATGGCTGTGACAGGAAATAACTGAGGATGGATCAACAACATTGTAGTTACTCCACAATATTAACCTAATAGACAGAGTGAAAAGAAGGAAGCCTGTACATAATAAATTATATTCCAAAACATACATCCTGTTTGCAATAAAGCACTAAAGTAATACTGCAAAAAATAAAAAAAACTTGTTGTCCTGAATACAAAGTGTTGTGTTTGGGGCAAATCCAACAAAACACATCACTGAATACAATTATTTAAAGGCCAAATACACACTGGAATTGCTTACAGAAGACTACATTTAATTGTTCCTGAGTGGCTTAGTTACAGGTTTGACTTAAATTTGCTTGAAAATCTATGGCAAGACTTGAAAATGGCTGTCTAGCAATGATCAACAACCAACTTGACAGAGCTTGAATAATTGTTTTAAAGAATAATGGGCAAATATTGTACAATCCATTTGTCTAAAACTCTTAGAGACCCAGAAAGACTCACAACTGTAACCGCTGCCAAAGGTTATTTTAACATGTATTGACTCGGGGGGTGGAATACTTAACTAATCAAGATATATAGTGCCTTCAGAAAGTATTCATACCCCTTGATTTATTTCACATTTTGTTGTGTTACACCCATCTACACACAAATATCTAAATATCTTATTTACATAAGTATTCACACCCCTAAGTCAATACTTTGTAGAAGCACCTTTGTCAGCGATTCCAGCTGTGAGTTTTTCTGGGTAAATCTTTAAGAGCTTCTCACACCTGGATTGTGAAACATTTGCCCATTATTATTTTCGAAATTCTTGTTAAGCAAATATTTACTCCTGAACTTATTTAAGCTTGCCATAAGAAAGGGGTTGAATACTTATTGACTCAAGACATTTCAGTTTTTCGTTTTGAATTAATTTGTTTAAAAAAAATGTCAAAAACATAATTCCAAAAATCTTAAATTAATCCATTTAAATTCAGTCTGTAAAAACAAAATATGGAAAAAGTCAAGGGCTGTGAATACTTTCTGAGAGCACTGCAGTTTTGCATCGTTGAGTGAAAGACAATGAGAATGGAGGATGCTCAAATGGACAGGTTTTATTTGGGGGTAACTGAGTCCTCAGATCAATGATATACTGTAAGTATCACTATGAGGTAAATGTGCAAGTTGTGTGGACTATCCCTTTAATTCCTCATGCTCTTTATGCACATTCCCACATGGGATAATTCTGGTAGTATGTCTCCACAGCAGGGTGGTGTGAGTGGGATAATTCTGGTAGTATGTCTCCACAGCAGGGTGGTGTGAGTGGGATAATTCTGGTAGCATGTCTCCACAGCAGGGTGGTGTGAGTGGGATAATTCTGGTAGTATGTCTCCACAGCAGGGTGGTGTGAGTGGGATAATTCTGGTAGTATGTCTCCACAGCAGGGTGGTGTGAATGGGTTGGTAAAACAATCAGCATTTAGAATGAACACATATTGTGCAGGACCCACTGCCTTTACATTAACATCCACCATTCTCCCGGGAAGCAGCCAATTAGGTATAATGAACAATAAAGCAATCAAAAGAATGTGATAAACTGAAGCTTTTGTTCACCATTCCACTACATGGAACCTGTGAAGCAATCTTTGCTTCAAATAGAGAAAGGAAATGAATTGCTTTATGACCAATTGTGTAATTGTGCATCGGCAATTGTGAATGACTATTAAATGACAATCAACAATGACTCAATTTGATTGCAGGTAGAGGGTCATAGAACCAATGGAACATGTCGTTCGTTTGATGACACACCGCTGTGCACTCAGTTCCTTACCTCCTGTTGCTGAGTGAATGAGAACTGTACCACAGCTAGGTGATTCAGAGGGATCTGTCTCAATAGTCCAAAGTGGCTTCCTTGTCTCATTTCCTTCTGGGTGAGCCAGATGAAGGTTCTCAATAGTCTAAAGTGGCTTCCTTGTCTCATTTCCTTCTGGGTGAGTCAGAGGAAGATTCTCAATAGTCTAGAGTGGCTTCCTTGTCTCATGTCCTTCTGGGTGAGTCAGAGGAAGAATCTCAATAGTCTAAAGTGTCGAGCAGAAGGAACAGGTGAAGAAACTGAGAGAGAACGAGAGAGAGAGAGAGAGAGAGAGAGAGAGAGAGAGAGAGAGAGAGAGAGAGAGAGAGAGAGAGAGAGACGGAATGGTTTGCTTTGCTTTCTGCACACGGGCACAGGGGCATATGAGCCAGATGGGGAAGCTGGATTCAGTACTCTCTTTAGGGGCTCGCCGAGCCATTTGGCTCTGCTCCAAATGGGCAATTTTGTCGAGCGGGACGGCGTCTGCTGTGGCAAAAAGAAAAGACACATGAACAAAAACTATAAAGTCAAGTGGGAAAGCGGGAGAAGAGGATTATAAAAATGTTTTAAATAAGCACACTCATCAGCATAGAGAGTGTCTTACTGGGGCTATTATTACTACTGTGAATATAGTAATAATAATATATGAATATACCTAAAGCACCACCCAAACTGATTAATTTAAGTGTAAAAGTGTTAATATAGACTATTTCATTGATGACTTGAAATGCATGGGATTCCTTTGTCACTGAATCCACAAAGGTATATGATAAACAAGTTAAGGGCCGTGACCTGCCCTGGGTTAGCTCTGCAGAAAGGGATACAGCCTGGGCTAAAGATACAACTGATTGGGAGTCCTATAGAAAATGAAGAAATGCTAGTAAAACTACAAAATGCTAGAAACCTCCTTCCATATGGATAGCATTACAAATATATATTTTTTTAATCCACAGCAGTTCTGGAAATATACAAATTACCTTTTAAATAGGTCAAATAATCAACCTATTCAGCAGATAATGCTAAATGTCTGCCAGCACATATAGCTTGGGTTTTTAGTCAGCATCTGTTACCTCAAATAATAGTTTCACCCACAATTCCATCAATGCTACTGTAGGTATACATGGAACCAGGAGATTAACACTCCAAATCAGACATGTCACTTCAGAAAGATTAAACTAACTGATATACTGCCTCTCCTCAATGAAATATATATATTTTTTTTTTTAATGTTTTCTAGCAAATACATTTGGTTTTAAATCAAGATCCTATATTATGCTGTTTGGTAGATGGCAAATAATAAACTCCACAGCTGTTTGAAATATCTGGGTTTGAGGATAGATTCTGACAAGCATATTGATTATATTACAAAAACAATAAGCTACAATAAACAATAACTATAAGCTTGGGTTACTATACAGATCTAAGAATAGTTGAAATGTATCCATTAGAAAGACCTAAGTAACCCAACTGCTGCTTCCTATTCTAGACTATGGTGACGTCATCTATCAAAACAACCAAGATCTTACATTATGAATTAGATGTCATTTATAACAATCTTTACAGATTCATTCTTGGATGCCATTATAAGACGTTATTGCACAATGCCTTGAATCACTAAATGAGCTGTCACTCCCAAACAGAAGACAACTGCATTGGTACCAATTTATTTTTCAACTCAGATTTCCCTGAATATAAATTATTAAGGAACAGCTAACTTTACAAGACCCACGCTACTCCTTTCGACAACAGCAGCCATTACAGATTCCAAGGGTTCATCATGAGGTTGGGAGCAAAATATTTCAGATACAAAGGCCTAACTGACTGGAATTGTTTACCTACAGAAATCAGGGCATTATTTAATTGATATTATTATTAGACAGTAGTTGCCATATTATTATTGTTACTACGTATATATATATATATGACAATATTTTTTGGGACACTCTTGGAAACGAGATGATGCATCTCAAGAGATTCCATCCTGCAAAATGCCAAATAAATATTTAAATACTGGGTAACACAGCAGGCAGTGATTAGCATTGAAGAGGCTGATTGGAGGGGGATTCCACTTCCAGCTTGGAGTAGAGGGTGGAACTGCCTGATGAGCAGAACGAGAAGCAGGGACGCTTTCAAATTAATGTAATCAGATGCAACAGCGTAGAACGTGAGTATATATCCGAAAGTGCCTCAATGCAGTTTAAACCAGGGGTGTATAATACTAGTCCTCAAAGGTGACAGTGTTTGCTGGTTTCTGGGCTTACCTTATAATCAGACTGACTAGCACCTGAGAAACCAAGTGTGTGGTCTCTCGTCAATCAATCAAATACATTTAATAATTAATTAATAAGTAAAACCAGCATAATTGTGATAGGTTCAGAGTTATGTGCCCCTTGTGTAAACTCACAGTCTACATATTTGATAAGGAGCGTCATTAACATAGATTATGTTTTACAAGGAAGTAAAAACTGCCATATATACACTTTCATTGTCAAACTGTATATCCTTCGCCTCCTGCATGTATCTACGGGGTATCCATAGATACCCCGTAGATGAGGCTGGCTGAGCCTGAGAGAGGTAGTTTTGGGTAAGACTTGTTTAACGCATTACGTGTACTTCTGGGTGAGCCAGAGGAAGATTCTCAACAGTCTAAAATGCTGAATAGAGTTTTACACTGTTGAGATATGATATCCCCCTAGATAAGGGAGTAGTGGGTGGAGGACTGGCAAATGAATTACAAATAAGTAGCGTAACCATTCATTTTTTCATGATACATAGCGATATATATAATGCATAGCGAGCCTACCCGTTTTCTCATTATCGGTGGGGAGAAAGATCCAAGCGCTAGCCTCGTCGGTAAGACTAAATGAGAGTATGGGAATTATATAATATTATTCCCAGATAGACAGACAGACAGACAGACAGGGGGAGGGTGCAGCAGAACTATCCACTTTACATGCCAGTTTCTTGGCTTAATTGTGTTGTGGAGAGCCGGAGAGCCTGAGTGCGGTAGGGGATCTGTTAGCATGGGGCAGGCGTGTGGATCTGAAGGGGGGCTAGCTAACTATGTTCTCTAGATTACTGTAAAAAGCTATCGTCTTGTGGGAAACGTTGAAGACGCTGTGACTTCACAGAGCTGTGGGAGATGAAAGTAACATGGTTATTGTGAAACTCGTTATTAGTGTTGGACTCTTTGTGTGTAATATATCAAGCTGTACTGTAAATGTGAGACACGTCATCCACTCTTATAGAGAACATATTGGATATTGTTTTACTAGTGATAATGGGTTCATTGGGGGTTTTCTGGGTGCACAACCACGGCCATTCTCCAAACAAGCTTAAACCAAAGATGTGAGTGGATATCGAATGCATTACGGAAATTACTCAAACAAGCACAAACAGACCATGAATGCTCAAACCCTTTCAATCTATCCACATACAGTACACACTTTTACAGCCAGAAACCTGGAAACGACTCCAAAGACCTAAGAGAGAGACAGAGAGAGAGAGAGAGAGAGAGAGAGAGAGAGATAGAGAGAGAGAGAGAGAGAGAGAGGGTGGAAACAGGTGAGAACAGTGAGACAGAGAGGACAGTTGAGAGGAGACAGGGAGAGAGAGAGAGAGAGAGAGAGAGAGAAAGAGAGAGAGAGAGAGAGAGAGAGAGAGAGAGAGAGAGAGAGAGAGAGAGAAAGCCCACTTTCCTTTTATTTCCTGGTGAGGTGGCTGGAATCGAAGACATCACACTGATTTACTAGCAGAGGATGTCACCGTGCCTTGAATACTTCAGGGTCCTTCAGAGTCCTTTATCACTGTAACCAGACTAGCTTTACTAAACTCTACTTACAATGTTGATGTATGATCAGGGTGAGGTAAAGAGAAGGGGATTCCTTTAATGCTACCAAGTTCATATGAACTGAGTACATGTGGTAGTGCAGTATCTGTTTAGGTGAGTAGAACTGGGCCGCTTGTCCTATCCCGTCTTCTTACTGTGTGGAGATCAGCCTTCCTGACTTTTGGTCTTTATTGACTTCACTAGCCTGTAAGGTGGTCGGTCATATTAGGACAGCATCACACATAGTTGTGTGTCAGAGTCACTCAAAATACTATGGATGTGTGATTCTGTCCTAATATGGACACCACACTCACCATGGACGCATGATTCGGTCCTAATATGGACACCATCCACACCATGGACACACGATGCTGTCCTAATATGGACACCATCCACACCATGGACACATGATGCTGTCCTAATATGGACACCATCCACACCATGGACACATGATGCTGTCCTAATATGGACACCATCCACACCATGGACACATGATGCTGTCCTAATATGGACACCATCCACACCATGGACACATGATGCTGTCCTAATATGGACACCATCCACACCATGGACACATGATGCTGTCCTAATATGGACACCATACACACCATGGACACATGATGCTGTCCTAATATGGACACCATCCACACCATGGACACATGATGCTGTCCTAATATGGACACCATCCACACCATGGACACATGATGCTGTCCTAATATGGACACCATCCACACCATGGACACATGATGCTGTCCTAATATGGACACCGTATTGGTGCTGTGAGTCTCAGATCACCTCTCTAACTGCTCCGTTACAGCTGAAGGTCTCTACTCTCCACTCTGCTCTTTTCCAGCTGAGAGACTTATAATACCCAGAGGACAATAGAGAACAGCAGTCCGATTGCTGCTAAGAGAAAAGAACCAGGGCCCACAACAATAGAACCACAAAAGGTTCCAGGCTACAGTCCAGTGGTCAATACTGCATAATGTGCTGGCCTTCAATCAACCAATCTTTTTACTTGACTTAAGAAGGTAAGTGGCTGGGAGTAAGAGATATGGAGAGACAGAGAGATATAGAGAGATATGCAACAAGAGAAGGTAACCTGTATACGCGGTCCACGGTCCCTGCCTATTCACAACACGGTGTGGGCAAAGATGGTTGAATTCATCCAAATGTAATGATTCACTTTGGCACTTTCTCAGCCTCTCTATGTGTCTCATCCTCTCTGTGGTACATCAGCAGGAAGGCTATCACAGCAAAACCTTTTTAAATAAAGTGTATTGACTAGACGTATTAGGCTGGTGGCTATAGGTACTCAGGTTACTGGTTATTCTACTGTTAAATATACATGTGGTCATGTTGACGCTTTGAGGTAAAGACCATCAGAATGTATTAGTCTTGTGGCTATTGGTACTTTGAGGTAAAATGTCTAGGTAGGTCTACGAAATGTCAACATATAGGCTAAGTAGGCCTACAAAATGTCAACATATAGGCTAAGTAGGCCTACAAAATGTCAACATATAGGCTAAGTAGGCCTACAAAATGTCAACATATAGGCTAGGTAGGTCTACAAAATGTCAACATATAGGCTAGGTAGGTCTACAAAATGTCAACATATAGGCTAGGTAGGCCTACAAAATGTCAACATATAGGCTAAGTAGGCCTACAAAATGTCAACATATAGGCTAAGTAGGCCTACAAAATGTCAACATATAGGCTAAGTAGGCCTACAAAATGTCAACATATAGGCTAAGTAGGCCTACAAAATGTCAACATATAGGCTAAGTAGGCCTATAAAATGTCAACATATACGCTAGGTAGGCCTATAAAATGTTGTTTTATTTTGTTATATTCATGACAACAGAATGCAAGCTCAGTCAGAGTTGAAGCAGTTCATGTAACAGAGTTTAAGTCGGTCCCCTACTTGGAACGACTTAAATTAATCTAATAATAATTAAATTAATAATAATAATAATCAGAAATTACTTTGACAAAGCAACAAAATAACTAGAGCTTTACAATGATGGTGTAATAAATGAAAAATAAAAGCTTAGAATTGTTATCCAATCATACACATAGGGTTGGGCGATATGACCAAAATCTCATATCCCGATAGAGGTCATTTCATATCATGACTCAGGACAAAGGCCTATTGAACCCTGGTCTCTGGGGGCGTTTGATAGATCCAGATGTGTTACTACTAGACCACACACTGCACAACTGTCTTTAACTCATCTTGGCTACAGAACATGCCACGTCATGGGCCATTCGCTGTGACTCACAGCTCAAACTACTCCATGAAACAACCTAGTATCCGAGCCGGCTACTCTGTAAAGTTAATTAACTAAAACGCGTGGCTTTTTCCGAGCCATTTCATCTCTCTGTACAAAAGGGCGTCTGAAACTCGGGTGCAAAGCATGGTTTCTGTGAAAAATGTGTTTCCATTTGGTGTCTTAATTAAAAGAGTAGGGTATTAAATTGGCTTTAGCTGTGGGTGTAACCCTAGGAAACTCTGTGCCACCTTCCCTTTCTTCCTTTTTTATTTTTTTTATTTCACCTTTATTTAACCAGGTAGGTCAGTTGAGAACAAGTTCTCATTTGCAACTGTGACCTGGCCAAGATGAAGCAAAGCAGTGCGACAAAAAACAACACAGAGTTACACAGTAAACAAACATAGTTAACAAACTTAACCCTCCACCTTCTCCCTCCTCCCTCCTCCCTCCACCTTCTCCCCCTCCCTCCTCCCTCCTCCCCCTCCCTCCTCCCTCCACCTTCTCCCCCTCCCTCCTCCCTCCTCCCTCCCCCCCTCCACCTCCCCCCTGGCTCCACCTTCTCCTCCTCCCTCCTCCCTCCACCTCCTCCCTCCTCTCTCCTCCCTCCTCCCCCCTCCCTCCTCCCCCCTCCCTCCTCCCTCCTCCCTCCTCCCTCCTACCTCCTCCCTCCTCCCTCTCTGTGTACGACTTTGTCTACCACTTTGAAAGGAAGGTCGACAACATCCGCTTCTCATTCACTCCATCTATTGAGTCCACTGGTCCCACTCACACAGAACTACCCTACGCCTTGACCTCTATCTCCCCTCTCTCTCCAGATGAAATCCTGAGACTAGTGATGTTCCGGACCTTCTCCGATTCCTCACTTCCCTCATCAACTCATTCCTGACCATTGGCTGCGTCCCCTCTGACTCCAAGGCCAGAGTCACTCCCCTCCTCAAGAAACCAACACACAAACCCTCTCATGTTAAAAACTACAGATCTGTATCCCTTCTTTCTTTTCTTTCCAGAACACTTAAGCGTGCTGTCTCTGATCAACTCTCTCACTATCTCACTCAGAACGATCTTCTTGACCCTAACCAGTCAGGCTTCAAGACTGGTCATTCAACCGAGACCGCTCTCCTCTGTGTCACAGACATTCTCCGCACGACCAAAGCTGACTCTCTCTCTGTTTGAATCCTCCTAGATCTGTCTGCTGCCTCGGACACCTTAAACCATCAGATTCTCCTCTCCACCCTCTCAGGGCTGGGTGTCTCAGGCTCTGCACATTCTTGGATTGCATCCTTCCTGGCAGGCCGCTCCTACCAGGAGTCAATGAGAGGATCTGTGTCTGCACAACATGCTCTCACTAATGGTGTCCCCCAGGGCTTGTCCCTCCTCCTCTCTCTACACTCGGCTCCGTCATATCCTCACATGGTCTCTCCTATCACATGGTCTCTCCTATCTCTCCTATCATGACACTCATCTACTTGTCTCCTTACCTCCTTCTGAGACCCAGGTGGCGACACACATCTCTGCGTGCCTGGCAGACATCTCAGCTTGGATGTCGGACACCACCTCAAGCTCAACCTCGACAAGAGGGAGCTGCTCTTCCACCCGAGGAAGGCCTGCCCGTTCCAAGACCTCTCCATCACGGTTGACAACTACACGGTGTCCCCCTCTCAGAGTGCAAAGAACCTTGGTGTGACCCTGGACAACACTCTGTCACTGGCCACTTTAAGAAATGGAACTCTAGTCACATTAGTAATGTTTACATATCTGGCATTACTCATCCCATATGTATATACTGTATTCTATACTATTCTACTGTATCTTAGTCCACACCGCTCTGACATCGTTCGTCCATATATGTCTATAGTATTAATTAATTCCTTACTTAGATTGGTGGGTATTGGGTATATGTTGTGAAATTGTTATATATTACTTGTTATATATTACTGCACTGTCGGAGCTAGAAGAACAAGAATTTCTCTACACCCGCATTAAAATTTGCTAAACGCGTGTATGTGACCAATACAATGTGATTTGATTTGATTTGAACCCTAGCACTCTGTTCTGCCACCTCTGGTCTCTAGGCCCTCCCACCCTTACGGGAGGTCAGCTCCGCTCAGCCCAGTCAATGCTCTTCTCTGTCCTGGCATGTTGGAACGGGTTTCCCCCTGACGCTACGACAGCAGAGCCCATCTTCCGAAAACATCTGAAACTCCACTACTTCAAAGAGTATCTTGTACAGCCATTGGTTTTGAAGAGTATAAACACCCTATGGGCTTAAGCTGCCTTTAGGCCTATAGTAACCTCTCTTTTAATGCTTTACAATATATGTTTACACCTATCATGCAAATCTCCTGGACTGACAGTCTTTGCATCCATAGCTCAGTCTATGGATATGAGAGTAGTATCATTCCCCACAGCCCCATCCCTCAGCAAACGATGGAGGGGCAACAGTTATCATTCCCCACAGCCCCATCCCTCAGCAAACGATGGAGGGGCAACAGTTATCATTCCCCACAGCCCCATCCCTCAGCAAACGATGGAGGGGCAACAGTTATCATTCCCCACAGCCCCATCCCTCAGCAAACGATGGAGGGGCAACAGTTATCATTCCCCACAGCCCCATCCCTCAGCAAACGATGGAGGGGCAACAGTTATCATTCCCCACAGCCCCATCCCTCAACAAACGATGGAGGGGCAACAGTTATCATTCCCCACAGCCCCATCCCTCAGCAAACGATGGAGGGGCAACAGTTATCATTCCCCACAGCCCCATCCCTCAGAAAACCATGGAGAGGCAACAGTTATCATTCCCCACAGCCCCATCCCTCAGCAAACGATGGAGGGGCAACAGTTATCATTCCCCACAGCCCCATCCCTCAGCAAACCATGGAGAGGCAACAGTTATCATGAGAAGGTGTTAGAGAGATGGAGAAAAGAAGAAACTGAGAGAAATGGAAAGACTGCGGGACTGAGTCACACAGGTGAGTTCAGAGTAGTCTGCACTGGGCCACTGACCTGTGAGGTTACGAAGGCCCAGCTGTCTGAGGCCGTAGTAGCCGTCACGGCGGTAGTTGAGGAAGATGGCCAGGGCGTAGCGTCCCTCGTAAAGCTTGGTGCCCCGTACGATGCGAAGGTTCTCCAGGGGCAGGTAGTCAAACTGGTTCAAAGCCACCAGCACATAGCCTGTCACCTCCCGGATAGACTAGAGGAAGGAGGGAGAGGGAGAGGAAGGAGGGAGAGGGGGAGGGAGAGGGAGAGAGAGAGAGAGAGAGAGAGAGAGAGAGAGAGAGAGAGAGAGAGAGAGAGAGAGAGAGAGAGAGAGAGAGAGAGAGAGAGAGAGAAATGTACAAAGTCAGGCTGCTATTTATTGAAGGACACAGACATGTGAAGAGACTACCTGATCTGTCCCACCACACTTCCTGTAGATCAACTTAGTCCTGATCTGCCCCACCAACCTTCCTGTAGATCAACTTAGTCCTGATCTGCCCCACCAACCTTCCTGTAGATCAACTTAGTCCTGATCTGCCCCACCAACCTTCCTGTAGATCAACTTAGTCCTGATCTGCCCCACCAACCTTCCTGTAGATCAACTTAGTCCTGATCTGTCCCACCAACCTTCCTGTAGATCAACTTAGTCCTGATCTGTCCCACCAACCTTCCTGTAGATCAACTTAGTCCTGATCTGCCCCACCAACCTTCCATTTTGTTTAATTTGTGTTTGTTCACTTTATCTATCTAGCACATACATATGTTTGTATTGAACTGTTCAACAGTATTTGCTAGTAAAAGCCAGCATTGTGTACTGAGCTAGGAAAGGCATCTTGCATGATGGCTCTTGTAAATATTTTGGGAAGTTGGTGGAGGATGTTTTTTAGTGCACTTCATCAGACAACAGCTTGTCCTCGGCTCAGGTTTTCCGCTGGGAGAAGCCAGTTGAAAATACAAACTTTTTCTACTTGTGGCAGGCAGTTTACTTGGGGGCTAGAAGGACGTCCAATCACAGAGCTGTAATATCACTGGGAGAGATAATGAGCTCTGGAGCCCTGCCGTCAATCATCCTGACAGCCAATCGCAAGCTCACACACGCTGTCATTACCGGGACCTGGGATTTGTTCAGTCAGTGGAATGGCTTTACTTTGTGGAGGTGTGTGTGTCCGTGTAAAAATCAGGCGGCAGGTTATACCAGATACCTCTCCCTGGGTCTCTGTGGTCATTAAAAATGAATCTGACACGCTGACACAGCATGTCAACTGACAGCTGTCATCTGCCTGACACAGTAACACAGTCGCTAACTGCACCAGCCACCACTGGCAGCTCCAATCACAACACTACATTATAGGAGCCCGAATGGCCGACAATTCCTTATAGGATCAATATGAATGGCAGGGAATGCACAATATTGACTCATTTAATTGCTAAGTATCTCTGGAGAGGCTCACAACGTTTGATTCAACGTTGTGGCTGGGGCACTGGGCTCTCATTACATTTACAGAAGCACTTGTTTTTTGTCAGTGGCCACGGAGCACTGCGGCGCAACTGATATTACATGATGTTACTCATATAAGAATTCCTAATGGGGTCTATATAGGAACGAAAAATGCTACGAGGCTATAGGATGATTATAAAGAGTGGTTTTAATGAGCAGAGACAGGCCAGTAATGATGTGGCTGATTGGTTCGGAGAGGGGTGGAAAAGAGTAATCCCTGGTTTGATTTTCTCTTGACCTTAGGGGAGACTCGGGGAGAGTGACAGCTAAAAACAAGGCACGGGTGTGTCTGAAATGGTACCCTACTTACTAATGCACTACTTTTGATCAGTAATTCAGTCATTCAGTCAGTCATTCATTCATTCAGTCAGTCATTCATTCAGTCAGTCAGTCATTCAGTCAGTCAGTCAGTCAGTTTACATGGACTACCCAGTTTGGGCTCTATTGAAACACAATTGACGAAGGAAAAGAAAGAGGAGACAGAACACTGTGTTGTATTAGTGTGATTATAATGCATCAATCAGAACACTGTGTTGTATTAGTGTGATTATAATGCATCAATCAGAACACTGTGTTGTATTAGTGTGATTATAATGCGTCAATCAGAACACTGTGTTGTATTAGTGTGATTATAATGCATCAATCAGAACACTGTGTTGTATTAGTGTGATTATAATGCGTCAATCAGAACACTGTGTTGTATTAGTGTGATTATAATGCATCAATCAGAACACTGTGTTGTATTAGTGTGATTATAATGCATCAATCAGAACACTGTGTTGTTTTAGTGTGATTATAATGGGAATTAAAACAAAAACACAACAAAGAATCTGTATCAATGCTGGTTTTAGTGGCACGTTATTCAGAATGTAATACTACAATGAAGTAGTGTAAGAAAACCCTTTAATACGATCAAACGTTAACGTTTTTTCCTGAACATTTTGTCATTAGTTGATCGTAAAACTCGAAAACTCTTCAACAACACTCAATACAAATCAGTGACTCTTTCATTCTCTGACAGAAAAAGTATGATTCCGACATAAGATGTTACTCTGGGGGCTTTGTGATGTGGTGCCCAAGAATGGTGAGGCGTGATGTTTCTCTTTCAGTGAGGGTGACCTGACGCTAACCCTTCTGTTTGGCGCCCCGGGCTGGAAATGATCCATCGTTGGCCCCGGCATCATTAGCTCGGTAGTAACACCCTTTTGCCTGCCGAGAACGCTTTTGCAGGGCCACAGGGACGTTGCTTTGCTCTAGACCTAGCTGCGTGAGCCTCAGGCTGGCAGATGGCCCCAGCCCTGTTGTGGTGGTGATGGTGCCCCGTTCTCAGTGCCAGCCTTCGGGCACTGACGGCAAAACATGGGGAACCAATGGAGAAACGGTTCAAACTGCTGCCTAGCAACGCCTAGCAACACAGGGAAAGCGGGGAACCAATGGAGAAACGGTTCAAACTGCTGCCTAGCAACGCCTAGCAACACAGGGAAAGCCTTTCAGCGCCAGCCACCAGTAGAGAGACGAGAGGGAGAGGGATTTCGGCCTGTAATTTAACTAATTTAATTAAAGGATTACTTTGCTGTGCTTTTGCCTCTTTAGATATTTCTTATTACTTTTACTTTGATTTCCTCCTGGTCTTAAATTGCATTCCGAGAGTCACCGGATCAATATCTTCTGCGGATGGAAGAGTAGCTAGCAGGAGGAGAGGATGAAGAGAGAATGTAGGAGGAGGAGAGGATGATGAGAGAATGTAGGAGGAGGAGAGGATGATGAGAGAATGTAGGAGGAAGGAGAGGATGAAGAGAGAAGAAGGTAGGAGGAGGAGAGGATGAAGAGAGGATGAAGAGAGAAGGTAGAAGGAGAGGATGAGGAGAGGATGAAGAGAGAAGGGAGGAGGAGGAGGAGGAGGAGGAGGAGGAGGAGGAGGAGGAGGAGGAGGAGAGGATGAGGAGGGGATGAAGAAAGAAGGTAGGAGGAGGAGGAGGAGGAGGAGAGGATGAAGAGAGAAGGTAGGAGGAGGAGGAGGAGGATGAAGAGAGGATGAGTAGATGAGAGATGAGAAAGACCCAAGATAAACAGAAACACCTGCATTTCTACTCCCTCCCTCTCTCTCTCTCTCTCTCTCTCTCTCTCTCTCCCTCTCCCTCCCCTCTCTCTCGCTCTACCTTGACTTTTATCAAAACACAGCCGGTGAAATACGTCTGGTAGAAAAGTACTTCCCTTTATTCATAGACGGGAAAACCCCAAACGACGGCCTGTTTGTTCCTCTCACAGATGTGGTTAGAATCCTAGAATTATAATAACTCTGTAGGGCTGGGAGTAGAATCGGATAGAATAAAACTTTGTTAGACTACAATGGAAGACACACTACTATGCAAAATTACATTCTGCATCTCCAACACAGACACTAACACAGACACTGCCTCCGCTGCCGTGACAACCAAGCTGAAAGCTCCGAAGTGCAGTAGGCACATTGGGTCACTCTCCCATCATGCATTCCGATGACTCGCCGGCGTACCTACCGGCATTCTCAGTACAATTCCTAGCAATTACCAACAACACCATAGTATAGTCAGTCAAACAAAGACTAGTGCGGTCCCACCAGCCTCCTCTTCCCTCTCCTACTAGCCTCCTCTGCCCTCACCCCACCAGCCTCCTCTTCCCTCTCTCCACCAGCCTCCTCTTCCCTCTCCCCACCAGCCTCCTCTACCCTCTCACCACCAGCCTCCTCTACCCTCTCCCCACCAGCCTCCTCTTCCTCCTCCCCACCAGCCTCCTCTTCCCCCACCCCACCAGCCTCCTCTTCCCTCTCCCCACCAACCTCCTCTACCCCCTCCCCACCAGCCTCCTCTTCCCTCTCCCCACCAGCCTCCTCTTCCCCCTCCCCGTCAGCCTCCTCATCCCTTTTGTTTGTAAATGATAGTCAGCGTTGAGACAGAAACACCAGCCAGGCTTGATTAACTCTAGCGGATGTCCCTGTGTTTGCCTGCACTGTATGTGACTAAGGTTTTACCGCTCCAGCACCTGTGGACCTCCGGGACATGTTAGTGTGTCTGTGAGGAAGGGTGCATGCTTGTGTGTGTGTGTGTGTGTGTGTGTGTGTGTGTGTGTGTGCTTGTTTGTGTGTGTGTTGGCTTGCACTGATGGAATTAATACTTATCCAAGCATAAAGTAGTTACCAGCATGTGACCAATCAAAATAAAACATCTTTGAATCACCATTTAAATTAATTTGTGTTTGGTGCAACACACACATACAGTTAATGGTTGGAGGCTTGCATATTTGATTCTGCTTACCCCAGAAACTTGACGAAGAATTCTGCTCTAAGAGTATTTCTCTTATACAATGCATACACAGAGATACATATGGTCGGTATAGAGACAAAGAGGGAAAGGAGACCAGGAAGTGAAGAGAAGAAAAAGAGAGAGAATAGAGGAGAGAGGAGTGAGAATAGAGGAGAGAGGAGTGAGAATAGAGGAGAGAGGAGTGAGAATAGAGGAGAGAGGAGAGAGAATAGAGGAGAGAGAATAGAGAATAGAGGAGAGAGAATAGAGGAGAGAGGAGTGAGAATAGAGGAGAGAGAATAGAGGAGAGAGGAGAGAGAATAGAGGAGAGAGGAGTGAGAATAGAGGAGAGAGAATAGAGGAGAGAGGAGAGAGAATAGAGGAGAGAGGAGTGAGAATAGAGGAGAGAGGAGTGAGAATAGAGGAGAGAGAATAGAGGAGAGAGGAGAGAGCAGTGAGAATAGAGGAGAGAGGAGTGAGAATAGAGGAGAGAGGAGTGAGAATAGAGGAGAGAGGAGTGAGAATAGAGAAGAGAGAATAGAGGAGAGAGGAGAGAGGAGAGAGGAGAGAGGAGTGAGAATAGAGGAGAGGAGAGAGGAGAGAGGAGAGAGCAGTGAGAATAGAGGAGAGAGAAGTGAGAATAGAGGAGAGAGGAGAGAGCATAGAGGAGAGAGGAGTGAGAATAGAAGAGAGAGGAGTGAGAATAGAGGAGAGAGAATAGAGGAGAGAGGAGTGAGAATAAAAGAGAGAGGAGTGAGAATAGAGGAGAGAGGAGTGAGAATAGAGGAGAGAGGAGTGAGAATAGAGGAGACAGAATAGAGGAGAGAGGAGTGAGAATAGAGGAGAGAGGAGTGAGAATAGAGGAGAGAGGAGAGAGGAGTGAGAATAGAGGAGAGAGGAGTGAGAATAGAGGAGAGAGGAGTGAGAATAGAGGAGAGAGGAGTGAGAATAGAGGAGAGAGAATAGAGGAGAGAGAATAGAGGAGAGAGGAGAGAGAATAGAGGAGAGAGGAGTGAGAATAGAGGAGAGAGGAGAGAGGAGTGAGAATAGAGGAGAGAGGAGTGAGAATAGAGGAGAGAGGAGTGAGAATAGAGGAGAGAGGAGTGAGAATAGAGGAGAGAGGAGTGAGAATAGAGGAGTGAGAATAGAGGAGAGAGGAGTGAGAATAGAGGAGAGAGGAGTGAGAATAGAGGAGAGAGGAGAGAGGAGTGAGAATAGAGGAGAGAGGAGTGAGAATAGAGGAGAGAGAATAGAGGAGAGAGGAGTGAGAATAGAGGAGAGAGGAGTGAGAATAGAGGAGTGAGAATAGAGGAGAGAGGAGAGAGGAGAGAGGAGTGAGAATAGAGGAGAGAGGAGAGAGAATAGAGGAGAGAGCAGTGAGAATAGAGGAGAGAGAATAGAGGAGAGAGGAGAGAGGAGAGAGGAGTGAGAATAGAGGAGAGAGGAGTGAGAATAGAGGAGAGAGGAGTGAGAATAGAGGAGAGAGGAGTGAGAATAGAGGAGTGAGAATAGAGGAGAGAGGAGAGAGGAGAGAGGAGAGAGGAGAGAGGAGTGAGAATAGAGGAGAGAGGAGAGAGAACAGAGGAGAGAGGAGTGAGAATAGAGGAGAGAGGAGTGAGAATAGAGGAGTGAGAATAGAGGAGAGAGAATAGAGGAGAGAGAATAGAGGAGAGAGGAGTGAGAATAGAGGAGTGAGAATAGAGGAGTGAGAATAGAGGAGTGAGAATAGAGGAGAGAGGAGTGAGAATAGAGGAGAGAGGAGAGAGAATAGAAGAGAGAGGAGTGAGAATAGAGGAGAGAGGAGTGAGAATAGAGGAGAGAGGAGTGAGAATAGAGGAGAGAGAATAGAGGAGAGAGGAGAGAGAATAGAGGAGAGAGGAGTGAGAATAGAGGAGTGAGGAGTGAGAATAGAGGAGAGAGGAGTGAGAATAGAGGAAACTTTAGCGACCGAGTTTGAATGTGCCGTGAAGGGAGGGGGAACGGAAGTGGAGCGCGGAGAGATCCATATTTCAACGCATAATTAATAGTCCACCTGTTCCCGTCGCCTGAATGAGCGAGAGAAAAACGGAGAGAGATAGAGAGGGAAAAGGTGTAATGACACCATTACCAAATACAAGAGATGGAACACATATTATGGTGATGACCGCCCATCTCCATACAGATGGAGTCAGTCGGTGAGAGTCGAGGAGAGAAGCAGCGGTGCACGTCAGCTGTGGACTCACAGCCCGGCAGACGCAGCTGGCTGGGGGTAGCGATAGCGCTGTTGTCACAATCATACTTCTACTGCAGATAACAGTCAATGGGCACAATGAGTGTTGTACTGTGTACTCCATCAACACAACAGAGGCCCATAAGTCTGTATGGTTCTGGCAAGCTCTGTCTCGACCTCTCTCTGAGGACAGAGTGAGCACAACCTGTCCTCTCTGGGTAGCCAGATTTGTCTGTGACGGAAGGTTTCTATGGCCAGGCTGCGCTCACTTAATCTGTACATAGTCAGTGTTTTTCTCTGTTTTTCTCTGTTTTCTATCAGTCACGGTGGTTAGATTAGTCTGCCACCATGTACTGTTTGTTTAGAACCAAATAGCAATGAAGTTAACTTTGATTTTTTTGTAATGTCTTTCCAAAAGGTGATATATTTATATTTTTATTTGTGATGATTTTGATAGACCAGATTTTGTGAGTGCCGTCCTTGGGCATTGTTGGGTTGGTAGGGGTTAGTGAGAACTTTCTTCTGAACCTCATCAGTCTATTCTTGTTCTGAGAAATGAAGGATATTCCATGCGAGAAATTGACAAGAAACTGAAGATCTCGTACAACGCTGTGTACTACTCCCTTCACAGAACAGCGCAACGGGCTCTAACCAGAATAGAAAGAGGAGTGGGAGGCCCCGGTGCACAACTGAGCAAGAGGACAAGTACATTAGAGTGTCTAGTTTGAGAAACAGACGCCTCACAAGTCCTCAACTGCCAGCTTCATTAAATAGTAACCGCAAACACCTGTCTCAACGTCAACAGTGAAGAGGCGACTCCGGGATGCTGAGAGTTGCAAAGAAAAAGCCATATCTCAGACTGGCCAATAAAAAGAAAATATTAAGATGGGCAAAAGAACACAGACACTGGACAGAGGAAGATTGGAAGAAAAGTGTTATGGACAGACAAATCTAAGTTTGAGATGTTCGGATCACAAAGAAGAACATTGGTGAGAAGCAGACCAAATTAAAAGATGCTGGAGAAGTGCTTGACGCCATCTGTCAAGCATGGTGGAGGCAATGTGATGGTCTGGGGGTTCTTTGGTGGTGGTAAAGAGGGAGATTTGTACACTTGCACCTGCACTTATTTACAATGCTCTGGACTCTTACTAGACTCAAGCCACTGATTACAAGGACTTGACAGTATATATATATATATATACTGTATATATATATATATATTTACAGTATATATCTGTGGTGTTTTTCTCTCTCTCTCTCTCTCTGTCTCTCTCTCTCTCTCTCTCTCTCTCTCTCTCTCTCTCTCTCTGTCTCTCTCTGTCTCTCTCTCTCTCTGTGGTGTTTCACTTCAAATGGAACCCTCTTCCAACATGGGGGACTGGAAGGTTTGAACCCACACTGGGGCTTTTATCTCATAAAAGAGATGAAGGATGGGGGCAATCAACTTTCCAGAACCTCACATTCAAAAGGGATTCAGAAAGAGGTTTTAAGTGCTTTGATTTGCCCTAAAATTGTGATTTTATTAGAATAGCAAAGGTGACCAACAGATACATCTTCTCACAGAAACAAAATAAAGAATATATTACACTGTAGCAACAATACAAGAGAAGATTTTGTATCACTTCTGACGTGTTGTCGAGGCCTCAGAGCATTCAACATGAATTTTAGATGACACAGGGGCTAGCGTTAGCATGAGCGCTGATGTTGATTGCGTCAGCCAGTGAGTCAGTCCCCATATGAACCCTGTGAATATGAGCTTTATCTCCCCGTGGCGGGAGGCTTTGTTGTCCAGAAACATTTACTGGCACTGAGGGCCAAACGGAAATGAAAACATGAAAAACAAAAGAATAGTGCCATGACAGGAGGAGTGGGAGTCAACAGAGACGAGCACTTCTGACACTAAAGGTGTTACGCAACTTACGACAACTGTTGGAAATGCACTCTGTATACAACGTGGTTGCTTTGAAACGGAACAGAATAACACAGTGTCTCATGTATGTGATAACATTATGCTACAGCCTTCAGGGGAATCACATATATATATGGCATATGGCCAATATACTCTGCGTTGCGATATGCCTAAAACAGACCTTAGCCGTGATTTAATGGCTATATACCACAAACCCCTGAGGTGCCTTATTGCTATTATAAACTGGTTACCAATGTAACTATAGCAGTAAAAATAAATGTTTTGTCATACCCATGATCTGATATACCACGACTGTCAGCCAATCAGCATTCAGGGCTCGACCACCCAGTTTATATATACAGTATATAATGCTGTTTGACATACACAGCGTGTGTTAGCCAGTTAGCCCCTGGCTCCTGAACGGTATTATAAAGCCCATGTAGTGAGTGGTGTGAGATGTGAGTGTCAGCCAGTCCTGTGGCCCCTGTATGAAACACATTGAGATGTGAGTGTCAGCCAGTCCTGTGGCCCCTGTATGAAACACATTGAGATGTGAGTGTCAGCCAGTCCTGTGGCCCCTGTATGAAACACAATGAGATGTGAGTGTCAGCCAGTCCTGTGGCCCCTGTATGAAACCCAATGAGAAGCAGCAGCGGTGGGATCCCCTGAGGAGAGTGGTTATACTGCTACTGGGGCTCTTGGAGTACCTGGAGCTCAGAGGAGCTGAGTGGCCCTCGGGGGCCAGGTGTCAGTGCTCCTTTCTGGGGGAGTAGATGGCCTGATGGATGGTCACTGTCAGGTGGAGCAGGAACAGGGAGGTAATCTCAGGTAAACTATCCAACAGTACCGTAGATACACTGGGTTATGGGTACTGAATGGTGAATGGTCTAGAAGAGGGTCGAGAAAATTGTTTTTTAACTCACTATGACTTCAGATGAACAGAAATGAAAAGTGGTGATACAAAACAGTTGTCTAAAAGCTGAACATCAAAATAATAATAATAATAATAATAATGTATTAAAATGGTATAGTGCTATTCGTTACAGTACATAAAGAATCTCAAAGTGCTTTTAAGCCTAAAAAAAGAAGAACAACTTAGAAAAACAACAACAACAAAATGACTGGAGGCAAGCAACCTAAAAGCTAAGCTGAGGTCGATTCAGTCCAGGTACAATAGTGTCACATCCGATTTGTCTCTTCTCCTTAGCGCATTTAGTGAAAAGTGGATTGCACGACCATTTGCTTTTCACAGTCAATTGGCCGCGGTGGCACCCTCAGCTGTTCTGAAGCAGCGTCTCGTTCCTCGCTTAACAACTTCATCAGTCCAGATCAAACTGTTCTAATCACAGATGGATGTCTAATTCAGGGGGAACATGAGGGGGGGAGATGTTCTGGCATATCAATGACGTCTTTATATAGTCACATATTTCACAGGAATTCACTATATTTTCATTCTATCTCATTGTCTTTCCAAGTGTACGGGTTTGGACTTGTCTTTTGGATGCTCAGTGTATCTGTTCCTGTCAGAAGCAGCACCTTGAAGGAGCTGTAGCAACATCCCAGAAGGACAGACAGACGAAGAATGGCCGGCGGCCAGGCAGGAATAAAGACACGGCATCTGAGTGCTTTTATTCAGGAGTCAATTAGTAATTTACAGCAGGCTCCGGGGACATTCTCATGCGCCTTCCGGGCCCTCCCGCCCTCCTGAGGTCAGCTATTGGCCGTCTCTGAACGTTCTAAACCTTCTAAACAACAGAGGCTGGGGACTCGGCGTGCCGCAAGGCTCGATGTTGAGACCGTTCCAGTATGTCGTTCTGCATTCCAGTCAGCAGCCACACAATATAAATGTCACTGTCACTGAGGAACGCAATCTGTTTCTCCTGCTCCGCATGGCAGGCGGCGTGACGGCAGCATATACGCCCAAACCAGCTGTGAGAGGCAGATATTAAAAAGCTGCAGAGGGAAACAATTTACACAGACACATAAATTAAGAAGCTACGGAATAATGTATTTTAATATCCGAGGCAGGGGGCTAAGGGCACAGCAGCCGGGAGGAGAGTCAGAGAGGCACAGGCACTGGTGTCAGCACCGCCACAGCCGGGGTACCTGCCGAGACAGCTGCTTAGTGACACTTAGTGACACTTATGAGTGTACTGGGAAAAACTTTCATTATGGTGTAGGCTTTGGCCTACATACCAAGGCAAGGCAACCTCCTACCAGCTATAGAGAACCAGTATAGTAGGGAACTGAATGGGCATAAAGGGAGTTAAGAACAAGAAGAGTGGACGGGTTACTTCCTCTCTCTCTCTTTCTCTTTTTGTGTCCCCCACTCGTCAAACCATCCATATTTCTCTCACAGTCTCTCTCTCTCTCCCCATACATCCCCTGTTTCTCTCTCTCCCTCTCTCTCTCTGCAGCCCTCCCTTCTCTCTCTCTCTCTCTCTCTCTCTCTCCCTCTCTCCCTCTCTCTCTCTCTCTGCAGCCCTCCTCTCTCTCTCTCTCTCTCTCTCTCACTCTCTCTCAATCTCTGTCTCTCTGTCTCTCTGTCTCTCTGTCTGTCTGTCTCTGCAGCCCTCCCCTCTCTCTCTCTCTTTCTGTGCTTGTCTCTCATTACCCTAAGAATTAAAGAATGAGTGGAGTGGTCCTGTGAACATGATGGGAACTATGGTGGAACACATGTACGTGTATACAACAAAGTGCCTTTGCTCACATAAATGGATATTCAACATGAGCCACACTGTAGAATCTAGTTCTCACCACAATTTTAATATAACACATACAGAAAGGCTTTAATAAGAACCATCATGTCTGACAGAAATAATAACATATTGTTTTATGAAGTCAGTGAATACATAATTATACCCTGACTTACTAAGGAGGCAATATGGGAGGAGACACTTTACCAGGTATAAGTGACAGCAGGGTAGTATTCATTAGAGCACACCGTAGCAAAATGTTTTAAAATAAAATGTTTTTCAGGTTGAGATAGTCGCTCCCCTTTTTCTTCCAATTTCTGTCTGTGTGAATACGACCCAGATCTCACACTTCCTCAATGACTATAAAACACTATAAGAAGCTGCTTTAATAACACAATATAAACAGTTAAGAGGATAACAACGTTTCATTTGTTCATTTGTTTGTATGCAGAGTAGGTGAACGGATTATCTCTGAATGTGTGGTTCCCACCGTGAAGCATGGAGGAGGAGGTGTAATGGTGTGGGGGTGCTTTGCTGGTGACACTGTCTGTGATTTATTTAGAATTCAAGGCACACAACCAGCATTTCTACCACAGTATTCTGCAGCGATACGCCATCCCATCTGGTTTGCGCCTAGTGGGACTATAATTTGTTTTTCAACAGGACAATGACAAAACACCTTCAGGCTTTGTTAGGGCTATTTCAAGAAGGAGCGTGATGGAGTGCTGCATCAGATGACCTGGCCTCCACAATCACCCGACCTCAACCCAAATGAGATGGTTTGGGATGAGTTGCACCACAGAGTGAAGGAAAAGCAGCCAACAAGTGCTCAGCATATGTGGGAACTCCTTCACGATTGTTGAAAAAGCATTCAAGGTGAAGCTAGTTTAAAGAATGCCAAGAGTGTGCAAAGCTGTCATCAAGGAAAAGGGTGGCTACTCTGAAGCATCTCAAATCTAAAATATATGTTTACACTTTTTTGGTTACTAAATGATTCCATGTGTGTTATTTCATAGTTTTAATATATATTTATTTTATACCTGCAGGAGTCCTAAAATTATACATTTTATGACCATCTTAAAAAAAAACACATATTTTAGCTTAGTAGATATTGCGATCTAAGGGCTCAGGCCTACAGAGGTTTAAGGTGCCTGTTTGCTTCCTTGTTTACCATAGTGGTTTGCCAGGATTTGTCATGATATTGGGGAGATCTATGGCAGACACTGTGGTTTGTTTGAGCTAATACCCTGTCCTAAGATTTAGATCATTGCAGCTCTCAGCAGTCCCAGCACAGCTCTTCGACTTGCCGCCATTCTCCTTTGCGAGGCGGGGGACAGGGACAATCAATGTTGATCTAAAAAACACTAGTGTTGGATGGACATATTGATGAACATTGACCTTTTGTACTGTATTTGTAACACAATTAGTACTGCCGGTAATGTACCACAATGTGACTTTGAATGAACTGAGACTGAAGAAGGGAATGAACTGTTGAGGATGAGAATGAATAGACTGGTAGAAGGTGCATTCCTCTCTGCCCTGTGTATCTGTGACCATCATTTGAGATAATGACGGCATCCCAGTAGGACCAATCAGTGCGAAGTGAATCAGAATTGATTTAGTGCATTAATTATCGCCCTCGTTACGCCAGTGTCACAGACAATATTTTACAATTTGATAAGCAAAAGACACACCATGGGATCATTTTGATGAATAGCCAGAGTTCAGTGCACGGGTTGCGTTTATGGTCGTACGTTTTAATTTAACAGTAATCACTTTCAGGCGCCTGTAGGAGCAGCAAGGGTTTAATTTCACCTCAGGGACCCCTACTCTGCACTTTGTCTGATGTGATCAGGCAGGCAGACACATGGATACATCCACATACACCAGAGGAGGCTGGTGGGAGGAGCTATGGGAGGACAGGCTCATTGTAATGGATGGAATGGAATAAATGGAACGTTATGAAACACATAAAATATATGGAAACCACGTTTGACTCTGTTCCATTCATTTCATTGCAGCCATTACAATGACCCCTTCATCCTATAGCTCCCCCCACCAGCCTCCACTGACACAGGTTCACCTCTAATGGGGTCAACAGCTCACCACATCATCTCTATCAGGTTCACCACTAATGGGGTCAACATCTCACCACATCATCTCTATCAGATTCACCTCTAATGGGGTCAACATCTCACCACATCATCTCTATCAGGTTCACCTCTAATGGGGTCAACATCTCACCACATCATCTCTATCAGGTTCACCACTAATGGGGTCAACATCTCACCACATCATCTCTATCAGGTTCACCTCTAATGGGGTCAACAGCTCACCACAGCTGGAGGACAGGAGACCCACAGACTCGCGTAATGAGTATCAGCCCAGCATATTAAGAAACACCCCGGGGAGTGTAGACCCACAGCATACTGACACACTCACACACCACACTGGGAGTGTAGACCCACAGCATACTGACACACTCACACACCACACTGGGAGTGTATACCCACAGCATACTGACACACTCACACACCACACTGGGAGTGTAGACCCACAGCATACTGACACACTCACACACCACACTGGGAGTGTATACCCACAGCATACTGACACACTCACACACCACACTGGGAGTGTAGACCCACAGCATACTGACACACTCACACACCACACTGGGAGTGTAGACCCACAGCATACTGACACACTCACACACCACACTGGGAGTGTATACCCACAGCATACTGACACACTCACACACCACACTGGGAGTGTAGACCCACAGCATACTGACACACTCACACACCACACTGGGAGTGTATACCCACAGCATACTGACACACTCACACACCACACTGGGAGTGTAGACCCACAGCATACTGACACACTCACACACCACACTGGGAGTGTAGACAAAAACGTGATTTTCCTGTGTTTTACATGTGTATTTCCACATCACGAGGTTGGGATACTACTGTGAATAATGCCCTTTTAGTGTAGGAGCTGTTTGAAAAGAAAGCCTGAAATTCCCCCCTTAATTGTTACCCAGAAATGCTTCGTGTATAAAGTCTAGCAGGGTTGGTTTCCTATTGCCTAACGGTTTGACTAGTCAATAAGATGGGAGGCTGTTGCATTGTGATGCTGTCTGTCTGGCTGTCCCTCTGTCAGGGTTGATGTCATCCCCCCGGGCCCTCCAGGACAGGGACACAAACACACAGGATAGTATAGGGACATCCACAGTGACAGGGACCAGGACAATCTCAGAATCACTGCATCTCAAAACTTCTAAACCAACTTCTAAACCAACTTCTAAACCAACTTCTAAAACAACTCATTAATGCAAGGATCTTTGCCAGACATAATTTTAGTGGAATATATACAGCATCTTTTGGGGAACTAGTCACAAATACAACGTATGTTATTTCCTTATTTACTTTGAGTGCACCTGTAAGTCTATTGTATCGGTGGTCAACGTAGCCTCAGAGGTGTGAGGGTTTGGCTGTGCTTAGACCTTACTCCCAATAAGGGGAGTGGTAGAACCACAGTCGAGCCCTCACACCCTAACTAGGGGAGGTATGATCCTCAATCAGAGACAGCTGTACAAGGTTGTCTCTGATTAGGGATTGCATTTAGGCACCACTCACAGCCACCTGTGTGTGGGTCATTATACTTCCAAAGTCACGGTCACAGTAAGTGTGTTTCAGTTTGGTGTACATCGTACACCAAACTGTACGATGTACACCATCGTACAGTTACTTTTGTATATCGTGTTTTGTTTGTTGGTTTAATCAGTTCGTACATATGAGTGGATTTATACAGAGTATAAATAAAATGTCGAACTCCAATCCCTGCGCTGCGTCTTGGTCTCTCTCTACACCCACTCGTGACAAGAGGGCAGAGCCACAATCACCATCTGTACACCTTCCAAGGTTTTCTCATATTGAGGTTATGGAAGATTACCCGAGCGAAGTTAAGTCTTGATGTCTAGTGTTGATGAGGTCACGATCCTGACGACACTGCTCCACTACTGTGTTGTCGTCTATCCTCTTCTGTTTTCTAACTTTATACCTACAATATGGTGGACATGGTCCAACACTTCAATGTGAACAGAGGCTGAAATACAGACCACACTGAAGAGAGAGAGAGAGAGAGAGAGAGAGAGAAAGAAAGAAGAAGGAGCCATTTCCCTCCATTTCCTTCCTCTCCTCATCGGCATTCATCTCTTCAGAAATAATCACAGAGAAAAATGAAGCACAAGGAGCAATTGTATTCCCCTGGCGTTTATCCGCTCCTGCAACAACAGGGAAGAGTATATAATCACCCAACCATTAACACGTTTAAGAATGGAGGGGGTCGTGCCACCATGCTATCTGGAGGAGGGGAGCCAGCACTAACAAAGTGATAATTTTGGCGTTTTATAAAGAGCTGTAATTATGCTAACGCTTGTGCGCCAACGCTAACGCTAGCCTCCTGTGCCCCAGCCTTTTATCCATCACCCTGCCAGGGCAGAGGCTAATGAAACGTTAGCGTTAGCCCGGGAACGCTTAGTGCGCCCCCCCCCCCCCCCCCCCCCCTCGCTAACCACCGCTAATGCTAACTCCCCTCTTCAACCTCAGCTCTCTGGTGCAGGTGGGGTTATTCGGTGAGAGGATTTGGCCTATACAATTTAGCGACGCTAGAGCACATAATATCTGCGAGGAGAAAGAGAGGCAGGATAGGAGAGAGAAAGAGTTTAGAAGGGGTCTAGTGCTTTCATCCCCATCACTCCTTTCTCTCTTGCACTCTTTTGATTTAAATGACTTCCCTGGAGGTGCTCTGAGGTGGAGAGAGACGAGTTCTCTATTCACAGACACACCCAGAGGGCAGACACCTGCTACTTACCCAGAGACACGGACCAAGATTACTTTGTATTGCTTTGGAGAACTATTCACGAAGGGAGCTAGAGTGGACATCAAGACGATGTGGAATGGTGTTATGTAAGGCATTTAGTGTGCAGTTGAAACACCAGCAGCATTGGGGGAATGAGAGGGATATGAGGAAAAGGTAAGAGAAGTGGAAGGACAGCTACAGCTACAGGAACAGGAACTCTCTCTCTCGCTCCCACCTTCCCGGATCATAATTGTGGAGGCACTCAGCGAGGAGAGCCATGTTGACATGGGCAGTGTGTGATTAGTGCTGGGACTGTCTCTCCCTCCCTCTCTACTTCCTTCCTTCCCTCCTTCCCTTTCTCTCTCCTGGGCTGGTGTTCTCTCCTGTTCTCCTGAGATAAGACCCTGTAAAGAGTCTGTCTGTCTCAGTCGTGTATGGATGACTGCTGGTGCCATTCATCTCTCTCCACTGTGCTGGCTGGCTGTGTGTGTGTGTGTGTGTGAGGGGGGAGCTGGTGCCCGTGGGAGATGGGATTGGTGGAGCGGAGTCTGTGTAAATGTGTGTGTGCGTGTGTGAGTGTGTGTGTGTGTGTGTGTGTGTGAGAGTGTGAGAGTGTTATTACTCTAAGGCCACGTTGGTAGGAGAGTGTTATTACTCTAAGGCCACGTTGGTAGGAGAGTGTTACTGCTTTAAGGCCACGTTGGTAGGAGAGTGTTATTACTCTAAGGCCACGTTGGTAGGAGAGTGTTACTGCTTTAAGGCCACGTTGGTAGGAGAGTGTTACTGCTTTAAGGCCACGTTGGTAGGAGAGTGTTACTGCTTTAAGGCCACGTTGGTAGGAGAGTGTTATTACTCTAAGGCCAAACAGGTGCTGATTGATCCATGGGGACATTACTGTATCTTGCCGGTTGAAAAATGCATACAATATGTGAAATTAATTTAGACTTTTAAACCGCTAGCTTGTCAGTGTGTATGTGTGTGTGTGTGTGTGCGTGTGTCTGTGTGTCTGTGTGTGCATGCTTGCGTGCTTACGGGTGTGCATGTGTGATGGAGAAGGATGCTGAAAGCTAGACTCGACCGGGCAGGATGGCAGCCTCATCTATCTAACTGTCAGGACCCACCAGGCCACAACCACCATGCAGCTCTCCTCCCAACCACCATGTAGCTCTCCTCCCAACCACCATGTAGCTCTCCTCCCAACCACCATGCAGCTCTCCTCCCAACCACCATGCAGCTCTCCTCCCAACCACCATGTAGCTCTCCTCCCAACCACCATGCAGCTCTCCTCCCAACCACCATGCAGCTCTCCTCCCAACCACCATGTAGCTCTCCTCCCAACCACCATGCAGCTCTCCTCCCAACCACCATGCAGCTCTCCTCCCAACCACCATGCAGCTCTCCTCCCAACCACCATGCAGCTCTCCTCCCAACCACCATGTAGCTCTCCTTACAACCACCATGTAGCTCTCCTCCCAACCACCATGCAGCTCTCCTCCCAACCACCATGCAGCTCTCCTCCCAACCACCATGTAGCTCTCCTCCCAACCACCATGCAGCTCTCCTCCCAACCACCATGCAGCTCTCCTCCCAACCACCATGTAGCTCTCCTTACAACCACCATGTAGCTCTCCTCCCAACCACCATGCAGCTCTCCTCCCAACCACCATGCAGCTCTCCTCCCAACCACCATGTAGCTCTCCTTACAACCACCATGTAGCTCTCCTCCCAACCACCATGCAGCTCTCCTCCCAACCACCATGTAGCTCTCCTTACAACCACCATGCAGCTCTCCTTACAACCACCATGCAGCTCTCCTCCCAACCACCATGCAGCTCTCCTCCCAACCACCATGTAGCTCTCCTTACAACCACCATGCAGCTCTCCTTACAACCACCATGCAGCTCTCCTCCCAACCACCATGCAGCTCTCCTCCCAACCACCATGTAGCTCTCCTTACAACCACCATGCAGCTCTCCTTACAACCACCATGCAGCTCTCCTCCCAACCACCATGCAGCTCTCCTTACAACCACCATGCAGCTCTCCTCCCAACCACCATGCAGCTCTCCTTACAACCACCATGCAGCTCTCCTCCCAACCACCATGCAGCTCTCCTCCCAACCACCATGCAGCTCTCCTCCCAACGACCATGCAGCTCTCCTCCCCCCCCTCTCTCCCCCACCCTCTCTCTCTCTCTCTCGCTCTGTCTTCCCCCCTTCTCTCCTCCCCTCTCTCTCTTTCTCTCTTTGTCTCCCCCTCTCTCTCCTCTCCTCCGCTCTCTCTCGCTCTCTTTCTCTCTCTCACACACACACACACACACACACACACACACACACACACAGAGGCCTCATGCTCAGCAATTTTATAAGCTGAGAGGAGGGAGGGTTTTTGGCAGAGAATATTTTTTTGCCTGTCACATTAGTGGGGTGTGTCCCCTCACTCCATCTCTCTCTCCATCCCTTCCTCTCTCTCTCTCTCTTTCTCCATCCCTCCCTCCTCCTGCCATGCTGCTGTTGTCTTTAAGGGAACAGGAAGAATCTCTCCATGGTTGTTTCAGCCCCCAGCACCCTCTTTATGAATCTACGCTTGTGCTTATGAGAGGAATCACAATGTGCGAGTGTGTGTGTGTGTGTGTGTGTGTGTGTGTGTGTGTGTGTGTGTGTCAGTGTCAGGCAGATGTAGTTGGATGGAAATTATCCAACGATGACATAAAATTGATGTTGAATATATTAATAAACTACATTTATCAACCTGACTCTAATGTTATGTGAATGCTATCGTCCCATTACTGTATCCGATGAATCTATCCAAGGTAGCAAGCCTTGCGTCACCACTCAGAATACAATAACATGTCTAGGTTTACCGTTAGGCAATTATTAAGAGGCTGAAGAACAAGAAGCTAATGTCTTGCAATCCATGTCCTAGTTAACCTTAGCTCAGAGCTGCATAGTTAGAGGCCAAGCGTATATATGCCATGTGTATAGTGAATAACATTAGACAATTCACCAAATAATAATTCAAGGAATATTACTCAGAAATGTGAAGACTACGGTTCATACCCCTTTAAAAGTAATTTGATTTATTACAGTTATGCAATAAGAAACAATTATCAAATAGTCCATATCAGAAATCTGCACAATAAAATGGATGCAGAGTATAAGTGTTAACAGCTTGGACAATTCACCACTATGAGATCGGTTTACCAATGACTCCATGATCAAAGTTTAAACCCAGCTTTTATTCTTCCAAGGGCACCAAATCCCAGTATCTCCCATCGTTTAATTAACCTCCCTTTGAGTGGCCCAAAACATTAAAACAAAAGTCATAAAAGACTGCATGCATTTTCTAATCTAATCCCCACACCTTAACACTGTATGAAGAGAGAGCACCCGTGTTGCTCCTCTTTGAACTGTTCGCCATCCGACCAACAGAATAACACAGTGTCTCTGTAACAATTAATCCATATCACCTACAGTACAATAAAACATAGCAACATTCAAAGCTCTTCATGAACTCTTGAAAAAATCTAAACATGACAATTTCATTCTAATTCACACCATGAAGCTAATTTTGTCAATAAAAGTTTTCATCAGTCTTCTCTCAGCATATTTGTTCCAGCACAGATCTAAATTCTATTATCTCTTTTCAATATTTACAGAACTTCTAGATCAGATTTCAAGGGGTTCACCAAACCAAATAACTGACAAGGTAAAAAAAGCACGACAAATCAGTTAAGAAAAAAGCAGTCAGAAATTCGGCAACACGCATGAACATCAACAGCTTTTAGTTCATCTGTAAAACAGCTGCATCAAAGTGCTGATATTAAAGCCCAACGTCTGTGTCACCAAATATGTGGCAAGTCTAACTAAGACCGCGAAACTGTTGTTTAAGTAGCTTTCACTGCAGAGGAACAGGACTCAAAGACACTCAAGAGCAAATCTGGGGGTAAAGAAAGCATCTGAACTCCCAAACGAGCAGGGTTTCTTTGCCCTAAGTGACTGACGGGTGTAACCTTATAAAAGGCTCTATAATAGTAGGTAATAGTTTTAGTACAGAATGGGACCACTGAATAACCTACAGTCTGACTGACAGCACTAATAACCCTTCCAATCAGTCAGTTCCCTGTAGTCATCTTCCCACAATTACTAGACAGTCTGAGGATTTAGTGCATTGCTCTTGATTTGGTGAAAGAAAGAGGGGATGGAGGGATGGGTATGAACGTCCAGAAGTTCCAATGAATCAAAGTGATTATTATTACCGTCATAAAAGTCATCGCCGTCATCGTCATTATCATGGTCATAGCCATCATCACATTCCTATCCTGTCTGGTTTGGTTGTAACCAGAGCACTGAGACACTTCATCAATAACATCCGTTTAGACAACAGAAAACAATCTATGATATATACAGTGGGGAGAACAAGTATTTGATACACTGCAGATTTTGCAGGTTTTCCCACTTACAAAGCATGTAGAAGTCTGTAATTTGTATCATAGGTACACTTCAACTGTGAGTGACGGAATCTAAAACAAAAATCTAGAAAATAACATTGTATGATTTTTAAGTAATTAATTTGCATTTTATTGCATGACATAAGTATTTGATACATCAGAAAAGCAGAACATAATATTTGGTACAGAAACCTTTGTTTGCAATTACAGAGATCATACGTTTCCTGTAGTTCTTGACCAGGTGTGCACACACTGCAGCAGGGATTTTGGCCCACTCCTCCATCCAGATCCTTCAGGTTTCGTGGCTGTCGCTGGGCAATACAGACTTTCAGCTCCCTCCAAAGATTTTCTATTGGGTTCAGGTCTGGAGACTGGCTAGGCCACTCCAGGACCTTGAGATGCTTCTTACGGAGCCTCTCCTTAGTTGCCCTGGCTGTGTGTTTCGGGTCGTTGTCATGCTGGAAGACCCAGCCACAACCCATCTTCAATGCTCTTACTGAAGGAGGTTGTTGGCCAAGATCTCGCGATACATGGCCCCATCCATCCTCCCCTCAATACGGTGCAGTCGTCCTGTCCCCTTTGCAGAAAAGCATCCCCAAAGAATTATGTTTCCACCTCCATGCTTCACGGTTGGGATGGTGTTCTTGGGGTTGTACTCATCCTTCTTCTTCCTCCAAACACGGCGAGTGGAGTTTAGACCAAAAAGCTCTATTTTTGTCTCATCAGACCACATGACCTTCTCCCATTCCTCCTCTGGATCATCCAGATGGTCATTGGCAAACTTCAGACGGGCCTGGACATGCGCTGGCTTGAGTAGGGGGACCTTGCGTGCGCTGCAGGATTTTATTCCATGACGGCGTGGTGTGTTACTAATGGTTTTCTTTGAGACTGTGGTCCCAGCTCTCTTCAGGTCATTGACCAGGTCCTGCCGTGTAGTTCTGGGCTGATCCCTCACCTTCCTCATGATCATTGATGCCCCACGAGGTGAGATCTTGCATGGTGCCCCAGACCGAGGGAGATTGACCGTCATCTTGAACTTCTTCCATTTTCTAATAATTGCGCCAACAGTTGTTGCCTTCTCACCAAGCTGCTTGCCTATTGTCCTGTAGCCCATCCCAGCCTTGTGCAGGTCTACAATTTTATCCCTGATGTCCTTACACAGCTCTCTGGTCTTGGCCATTGTGGAGAGGCTGGAGTCTGTTTGATTGAGTGTGTGGACAGGTGTCTTTTATACAGGTAACGAGTTCAAACAGGTGCAGTTAATACAGGTAATGAGTGTAGAACAGGAGGGCTTCTTAAAGAAAAACTAACAGGTCTGTGAGAGACGGAATTCTTACTGGTTGGTAGGTGATCAAATACTTATGTCATGCAATAAAATGCAAATTAATTATTTAAAAATCATACAATGTGATTTTCTGGATTTTTGTTTTAGATTCCGTCTCTCACAGTTGAAGTGTACCTTTGATAAAAATTACAGACCTCTACATGCTTTGTAAGTAGGAAAACCTGCAAAATCGGCAGTGTATCAAATACTTGTTATCCCACTGTATATATATATTATTTTTTTTTAAATATTTTTATAATCTCAAGCGGTTAGCTCTGATAGGATGTGAAAACATTTCTCATCCGTCATCCTCTGCCAGTTTCCCCTGAAACGCGAGGCATGGTAGTACGGGTCAGGTGGTACTTAGCGGCATAGTGTGATAGCATTAACCCCGCTATCACCTTCGCCACCGTCACAACGACATCAACCCCGTCACCCTGGGGACCGGCGCGGCCATAAAAGCGGGTGTCTCCACGGTAACAGCGTACCTCCAGATATCCCTTATCAATCCCCCAGATGCCTAATTGTTGTGCTAACGATGCAATGCCTGATGGAACTGTTTATGGTTTTCATTTTCCCAGACGCCGGAGCGCGGTAATTAGTGGCACACCTCAGATCATTAAACAGCATGGGGGCCCGAGCAGGCGGGAGGTGGGGAGATGGGCCTAGTAAGGGAGATTTATGTTCATAAAAATAATACATAAAAAATCAAATTGTTTTTTAAATTATTTTATTCCAGGCATCCCCTATCCTCGCACTAAGTCCTCTCCTCTCTCCCCATGTGCAGTCCTAAGATCATTTTATGCAGCACCAGATTACCAATTATAAAAATATGTGCTAAAATATCTACAGTGCTGAAATGAAAAACAGCCAATAGATGAGAAATAAACACATTATTCATGACTACCGTACATTTTTGACCAACAACAATACATGGTCTCTCAGCAGCATACGGTCAAGCTGGACTCACCTTGAGGAAGGAGAGGTTGCGGTTACGGTCGATACTGGTGATCTCCAGGTTGCCCATGACCACCTCACAGTTCTCATAATGCTTCTTCAGGGTGCGGTACTGCTGGTCCAGGTCTGACAATGTGCTCAACTTGTTCTCCGTTCCAGCGCAAACTGCAGGGAGCGAAAGAAACAGATTGATAAAAATACATCTCACAATTCAACTTATTTAAATACCGAATTCAATGTCATTGAACAATAAAACACTGCAGAACTTTAGAGAGGTCTCATTTCTCATCTACCACAGAGAGAGAGAGAGAGAGATTGAGAGAGAGACAGGCAGTAGTACTGTAGACTACTTTATCACTGACCTCAACCCAGAGTCTCTCAGAGCGTTCACAGTCAGCCCACTGACACCCCTATCAGATCACAGCAAAATCACACTCTACTTGAACAGAGCAAAACTCAATTATGAAGCATCAAAGCCAAAGGAACTTAATAATACTAAGAAATGCTATAGATGGAAGGAAAATAGTATTGAAATCTACCAAAAAACAATTAGGCAAAAACAAATTCAATCCCTTCTAGACAACTTCCTGGACAAAACATTTCACTGTAATAGTGAAGGTGTAAACTTGGCAGTAGAAAATCTAAACAGTATATTTGACCTCTCAGCTTCCTTATCAAATCTACAAATGTCAAACAGAAAACAGAAGAAAATGAACCACAATGATAAATGGTTTTATGAAGAATGCAAAAAGATAAGAAATAAATTGAGAAACCTATCCAACCAAAAACATAGAGACCTAGAAAACCTGAGTCTACACCTTCACTATGGTGAATCACTAAAACAATACAGAAATACACTACGGAAAAAGAAGGAACAGCACGTCAGAAATCAGCTCAATGTAATTGAAGAAATTCAAACTATCCAAAATGGAGATGTCTGGGTAAACCACTTCTCCAATCTTTTTGGCCCTATAAGAAAGAACAAAGAGCAAATAAATATACATGATCAAATGCAAATCCTAGAATCAACTGTTAAAGACTAGAGAGAGACAGAGAGAGACAGAGAGAGAGAGAGAGAGAGAGAGAGAGAGAGAGAGAGAGAGAGAGAGAGAGAGAGAGAGAGAGAGAGAGAGAGAGAGAGAGAGAGAGAGAGAGAGAGAGAGAGAGAGAGAGAGAGAGAGAGAGGAGAGAGAGAGAGAGAGAGGAGAGAGAGAGAGAGAGAGAGAGAGAGAGAGAGAGAGAGAGAGAGAGAGAGCAGAGATGTTAATGTCACCGTGGAGAGCTCCAGACCTGACCCTTGACAATGACAGAGCTTGGAGAGGCAGTAAACACTTAAGAGAAAATTATTCCTCAAAGGCATTATTGACCTACAGGACCGGCTCTCCACCATCCCTCCGCCATTTTATGAAATAAATTAAAATTAAGTTCATTGACCTTTACAGAAGGTTTGACTGCTGTCTTCACATTACCTCTGATATTACAGGTCTTTGGTAGTATTAGTGGTGGCCGTCCCCATGTGGTGGATGACATCACTAGTAATAATGAAAACTAGCAATAACAATGAGTGTGTGAGGGTGGAGGGGGGGTGGAATGGAGTGTGTGTGTGTGTGCCTGTGTGTGTGTGTATATAGCCATAGATCCTCTATCATGTCTCACCCCTCACCCCAACCACCCCCCCTAGCCCCCTACCCCCCTCACCCCAACCACCACCCCCTAGCCCCTTACCCCACCTCACCCCAACCACCTCCCCTAGCCCCCTACCCCCTCACCCCAACCACCCCCCCCCCCCTAGCCCCTACCCACTCACCCCAACCACCACCCCCCTAGCCCCTACCCACTCAGCTAGCCGAGATTGCAAACATACTCTATAGGTCTGATTTGTACACTGTGGGGTGTGTGTGTGTGTGTGTGTGTGTGTGTGTGTGTGTGTGTGTGTGTGTGTGTGTGTGTGTGTGTGTGTGTGTGTGTGTGTGTGTTTGTGTGTACTCCCTATTAGCAGCTTCTACAACCAGCTCAGAGCTCATAAGGTGAAGCGGGGGCGTCAGTAATAAGTGCTTATTGAGCCCCTGAGGGGTGTGGTGTAGAGTAGCAGGGTAGAGGAGGGGCTTAGAGATTACAGAGTGGTGAGAGGAGAGGGGTGTAGACAAGACAGACAGACAGACAGACAGACAGACAGACAGACAGACAGACAGACAGACAGACAGACAGACAGACAGACAGACAGACAGACAGACAGACAGACAGACAGACAGACAGACAGACAGACAGACAGACAGACAGACAGACAGACAGACAGACAGACAGACAGACAGACAGACAGACAGACAGACAGACAGACAGACAGACAGACAGACAGACAGACAGACAGAACTGCTAGGAGAGGACAGAGGAATAGTCACAGACATGCACCAATCTAACCAATCAGACACTATTGGTCAGAGGTTGCGCAGGGACTCAGCTCCATACATTCCACCACTGCAACGTTCTTAAAGTTTCAGCTTAATATCTCAAGAATAAGATAGCCATGTCCCCCAGTAGGATATAGTGGACATGGACATGAGGAGTGATCAGACAACAGTAGAACTGGATCCTGCTGGAGGTATCAGTATTCATGCTGATTCACTGCAAACTGATCTCTTTCTGTCCCATTGTAGAGGTAAATATATATATATAGATATATATATATATATACTCTTTATGTCCCAATGTAGAGGTATATATATATATATATATATATATATATACTATATACTCTTTCTGTCCATTTGTAGAGGTATATATATATATATATATTATATACTATATACTCTTTCTGTCCAATTGTAGAGGTATATATATATATATATATATATATATATATACTATATACTCTTTCTGTCCAATTGTAGAGGTATATATATATATATTATATACTTGTTCTGTCCCAATGTAGAGGCATATATATATATACTATTTATGTCCCATTGTAGAGTATATTATATATATATATATACACTCTTTCTGTACCATTGTAGAGGTACCTATATATACCCCCCTACTTCTTTCTTTCCTATATTTCTCAACCGCTCTCTCTCTCTCTCTCTCTTCTCTCTCTCTCTCTCTCTCTCTCTCTCTCTCTCTCTCTCTCTCTCTCTCTCTCCCTCCCTCTCTCTCTTCTGCAGCCCCTGCGGTGGTAGTGCAAGCATTGAGCTGTCACATCCAAGCGTTCACACACTGAGTTGGAGCAGGGAGAGAGGGAGCGAGGACGTCCATTTGATGGCCCAGAATTCCTCAGTGGAGAGGCTGCCAATGGGGACAATAGGCAGACTATCTGTGGTCATGTCACTCCCTGAGCAGGAGCACGGCTCTTGGCAGAACTAATTTATTTTACCCAGAGAGAGACAGGGAGGAATGGAGTTCGAGAGAGAGAAAGAAAAAGACAGAGAGAAAGAAAAAGACAGAGAGAGCGAGAGAGAAAGAGAGACAGAAAGAGAAAGAAAGAGAGACTTGGCAACAGTACAGTTATGGGGGAATCCTTCCCTCTCAGCAATACAGCATTGCAGGTCCCAATGGCACAATGCCTTGATTCTGTTCTAGATGCATTTCTAACATTCACTTTGATGACTGAGGCTCTATAACTTATGTATGTGGGACTGAATGACACTTAGTTACATAAATAATACAGTAATAAGTTACATTAATAATGGTTTTGTCCCTCTTTGGATGTCTTAGATAGATAGATAGATAGATAGATAGATAGATAGATAGATAGATAGATAGATAGAATAGATAGATAGATAGATAGATAGATAGATAGATAGATAGATAGATAGATAGATAGATAGATAGATAGATAGATAGATAGATAGATAGATAGATAGATAGATAGATAGATAGATAGATAGATAGATAGATAGATCATAATGACGATCGTGATGTTTGGAGGAAAAAGGGGGGAGGCTTGCAAGCCGAAGAACACCATCACAACCGTGAAGCACGGGGGTGACAGCATCATGTTGTGGTGGTGCTTTGCTGCAGGAGGGACTGGTGCACTTCACAAAATAGATGGCATCATGAGGAAAGAAAATTATGTGGATATATTGAAGCAACATCTCAAGACATCAATCAGGAAGTTAAAGCTTGGTCGCAAATGGGTCTTCCAAATGGACAATGACTCCAAGCATACTTCCAAAGTTGTGGCAAAATGGCTTAAGGACAACAAAGTCAAGGTATTTGAGTGGGCATCACAAAGCCCTGACCTCAATACTATAGAAAATGTTTGGGCAGAACTGAAAAAGCGCGTGCGAGCAAGGATGCCTACAAACCTGACTCAGTTACACCAGTTCTGTCAGGAGGAATGGGCCAAAATTCACCCAACTTATTGTGGGAAACTTGTGGAAGGCTACCCGAAACGTTTGACCCAAGTTAAACAATTTAAAGGCAATGCTACCAAATACTAATTGAGTGTATGTAAACTTCTGACCCACTGGGAATGTGATGAAAGAAATAAAAGCTGAAATAAATAATTCTCTCTACTATTATTCTGACATCTCACATTGTTAAAATAAAGTGGTGATCCTAACTGACCTAAAACAGGGATTTGTTACTAGGATTAAATGTCAGGAATTGTGAAAAACTGAGTTTAAATGTATTTGGCAAAGGTGTTTGTAAACTTCCGACTTCAACTGTACATGTTCACCGGGGGATAAAAAGCACAGAGTTTTTGTTTAGATAATCCAGTAGAGGAGTATCACATGGGAAAGGCTGTATTAGTGAACCGCAAACGCCCCAATTCAATTTTATCCTTTCACCCAGTTCATTAGACAAGGATAAAAAATAGCTTTTGCTGTCTACTATGTGTGTGTGCGTGCATGTTCAGGAGAGGCTGTTATTTACTGAGACACTGGCAAAGCCCATCTGAGAGCCACTTGTGATCTGCGATAAAGGCAAAGCCTCTTCAACTCTCTCTCTACCTCTCTCTCTACCTCTCTCTCTACCTCTCTCTACCTCTCTCTCTCACCCTCTCACCACCTCTCTCACCACCTCTATATCCACCTCTCTCTCTACCTCTATATCCACCTCTCTCTCTACCTCTATATCCACCTCTCTCTCTATCTCTATATCCAACTCTCTCTACACCTCTCTCTCTACCTCTATATCCACCTCTCTCTCTACCTCTATATCCACCTCTATATCCACCTCTCTCTCTACCTCTCTCTCTCCAACTCTCTCTCTACCTCTATATCCACCTCTCTCTCTACCTCTCTCTCCACCTCTCTCTCTACCTCTCTCTCTACCTCTCTATCCACCTCTATATCCACCTCTCTCTCTACCTCTCTCTCTCCAACTCTCTCTCTACCTCTATATCCACCTCTCTCTACCTCTCTCTCCACCTCTCTCTCTACCTCTCTCTCTACCTCTCTATCCACCTCTCTCTCTACCTCTCTATCCACCTCTCTCTCTACCTCTCTCTCCACCTCTCTCTCTTCCTCTATCCACCTCTCTCTCTACCTCTATATCCACCTCTCTCTCTACCTCTATATCCAACTCTCTATCCACCTCTCTATCCACCTCTCTCTCTACCTCTATATCCAACTCTCTCTCTACCTCTATATCCACCTCTCTCTCTACCTCTCTCTCTCCAACTCTCTCTACCTCTCTCTCCACCTCTCTCACCACCTCTCTACCTATCTATCCACCTCTCTCTCTACCTCTATATCCACCTCTCTCTCTACACCTCTATATCCACCTCTCTCTCTACCTCTCTCTCTACCTCTATATCCACCTCTCTCTCTACACCTCTATATCCACCTCTCTCTCTACCTCTCTCTACACCTCGCTACCTATCTATCCACCTCTCTCTCTACCTCTATATCCACCTCTCTCTCTACCTCTCTCTCTCCAACTTTCTCTACCTCTCTCCACCTCTCTCACCAACTCTCTACCTATCTATCCACCTCTCTCTCTACCTCTATATCCACCTCTCTCTCTACCTCTATATCCACCTCTCTCTCTACCCCTATATCCACCTCTCTCTACACCTCTATATCCACCTCTCTCTCTACCTCTATATCCACCTCTCTCTCTCCACCTCTATATCCACCTCTCTCTCTCTACCTCTCTCTACACCTCTCTACCTCTATATCCACCTCTCTCTCTACACCTCTATATCCACCTCTCTACCTCTATATCCAACTCTCTCTCTACCTCTATATCCACCTCTCTCTCTACCTCTATATCCACCTCTCTCTCTACCCCTATATCCACCTCTCTCTACACCTCTCTACCTCTACCTCTCTCTCTCCACCTCTCTGTCCACCTCTCTCTCTACCTCTCTCTCTAATTATCTCTCTCTCTGCCTCTCTTTCCACCTTTCTCTCCACCTCTCTCTTCCTCTCTCTCCACCTCTCTCTCTACCTCTCTCTCTATACCTCTCTCCACCTCTCTCTCCACCTCTCTCTCCACCTCTCCTCCCTCTCCTTCCTCTTCTCACCCTCTCCAGAACCCTGCTCTCCTTTCATGAAACAACCATTCAGCACCAGTGAGACAGGATGTTTTTTGTTTTTGTGGTACTGTTCTAAATGTAAAGTGTTTACGGTTTTCATATTAGTGTGTCTGTGTGTGTGTGTGTGTGCATGTGTCTGTGTGTGTCTGTGTGTGTGTGTGTGTGTGTGTGTGTGTGTGTGTGTCTGTGTGTGTCTGTGTGTGTGTGTGTGTGTGTGTGTGTGTGTGTGTGTGTGTGTGTGTGTGTGTGTGTGTGTGTGTGTGTGTGTGTGTGTGTGTGTGTGTGTGTGTGTGTGTGTGTGTGTGTGTGTGTGTGTGCGCGTGTGCGTGTGTGCCTGCGTGTGCGTGTGTGTGCCAGTGTGTGTGCGCGTGTGTGTGACACTGAAGTCTTTCATCTCCTCCTCCACAACCCAACCACCACCAAAAGCCTTTTCCCAGGGGTTGACAATTCACTTCTTTAGAGCCTCCTGTTGACCCACATGGGGGTCAGTATGTTGACTCAAGTATGTGAATTCTGGACTGGAACAAATCCAAGCACCCCCCCCTGACCTCCTCATTACCCACCATTGTAACAATTATGAGGGTTACAGCATACTATGAAGGGTTAGACCTGTTTTAATGCCCTTGTCACCAGTCATTTTCTGAACCTACTGTAGGTTACATGCATACTGTGTGATTAGTGGAGGTTACTACTGTGTGATTACTGGTGGTTACAAAGATACTGTGTTACAACTGTAGGTTACTACTGTGTGACTACTGTAGGTTACATACATACTGTGTGACTACTGTAGGTTACATACATACTGTGTTATAACTGTAGGTTACTACTGTGTGACTACTGTAGGTTACATACATACTGTGTTACAACTGTAGGTTACTACTGTGTGACTACTGTAGGTTACATACTGTGTTACAACTGTAGGTTACTACTGTGTGACTACTGTAGGTTACATAGATACTGTGTTACAACTGTAGGTTACTACTGTGTGACTACTGTAGGTTACATACTTACTGTGTTACAACTGTAGGTTACTACTGTGTGACTACTGTAGGTTACATAGATACTGTGTGACTACTGTAGGTTACATAGAAACTGTGTGACTACTGTAGGTTACATAGATACTGTGTGACTACTGTAGGTTACATACATAGGTTACATACATACTGTATCCTCCATTGCCCACCTCAGTTCTATTAGTTTATTTTAGCTGAATATGTCTTAGATAACTTCCCATTTTGAAGTGTTTAAGATTAAGTTTAAGCATTAAGTACACATTTTTAAGGTTAGGGTTAAGTTTAGGAATTATCTCAGAAATCTTAAGGTCAGGCATTAACTCTGAATGGTTAGGCTAAGGGTTAAGGTGTGGGATAGGCTTTAAACAAAAATCTCAAAACAACTTTTTATTGCTGGATTTAAACATGCAACCTTTGGCACCAGAGACAAATGCATTACATTTTGCCCTAGCAAAACCAAAACCTACTCGAAGGTAACTGCCCCTAGTGGCCGGTTTACACGTCATCTCCAGCGTCCTCAGACATGGATGGACGTCGAATACTGACTTGTATCACGGATGACCTGGCTGCAAACGCTGCTAACAGAACCAATAGAACATACGTGTCCTGAATAGAACGAACTAACAGAACATGTGTGTCCTCTAGCTAACCAACATTGGTGCCTGATGCAAAGACAGCCCAGCTATAAGGTCCTTGATGATGTAATGCTAAGAACCATGATTAGGTAACATCCATAAACATCTGTTCTGAAGAGATCTGTTGTGCAGCATTTCACCGAATGGCTGTTATTTAATGCAGTACAGTCAGGCATCACCTCTCATTGTGTTGTTTGCTTGGCATGGAAGCTCCTTGGTAAATATTTAGTTGTTTTTTGTCCACTGACTAAATGTGAGATACAAGCGTACGTGACAGGTCTTAGCTAACCTCATCCTCACTGTTGTCTCTATCTACCAGGACAAAGCCTGCCTGTCTAACTGCCATCTCAACTCCCTCACTATTGTCTCTATCTACTCTCATGATGCTCGCCTCACTTTTAGTGGATCGGCTAGGGAGAGATGTGAACAACCCACCTCTCCTGTTACAACCCACCTCTCCCCCTACATCCAAGTAATGGATATATACAAATATTTATACAGTGGGGAGAACAAGTATTTGATACACTGCCGATTTTGCAGGTTTTCCTACTTACAAAGCATGTAGAGGTCTGTAATTTTTATCATAGGTACACTTCAACTGTGAGAGACGGAATCTAAAACAAAAATACAGAAAATCACATTGTATGATTTTTAAACCACCTCTCTGGCCAGAGTGCTTAAGAGGACTGGCTAAGAATTTAAATATCAGTCCAAATAACGTGGAGACTCTGGTTCCCATGCTAAAAATAGTTTAAAAACTACAACTCCACCAAAAGTACAGAGAGATTGGAGCGCGAGCTACACGGCTGGAAATGGTATGAACTCTGAACTATCGATCACCAAAGAAGAAGTGAATCCTAGACTACAGCCTAAATCAGTCTGCAGCTGAAAATGTGCACAAGTCTAGGAAAAGGACACTGACGACCACGCGGAAGCACCTTCACAGTATCAACTCTCACCACTACGACCCGGAAGACTCTACAAAGGACAATGGTGATTTCTACTAGGAAAACCAGAGTCTTACGTCATCAATCCATCTATCGAAGCCAGCTTCACAAAAATACAATGCATTACTTTTTCGAATGAGTGATTGTTGGTGGCATATGTATTTGTATTTCCATGAGAATAGTTCCCCATTGTTCTATTAACCCATTACTTTGTCTCCTCCCACCTCCCCTTTCTCTCTGAATCTCTCGTGTTATAACGACTGTCACGTTTCGTTAAGTGTTAGTATGTTTTTATTTATTCTGTAATTGTTTAATTAGCTTGTAAATAAATAGTTGTGTATGGATGATTCATCAGTAAGTTAGGGTTCATGCAGACCAGGAATTATGACGTTCAAGAATGAGACTGACCGAGGTAAAATCCATTAAAAGCGACTGTTATGATAAGAAAATATCTGAAGAGTTGGGAGATAGCAACTCTATAAACAACATGTTCCCGTGGTGCCCCGACTTCCTCGTTAATTAATGTTTACATGATTAGTTTAATCACGTAACAAGTAAACCTAGAGAATTGATAATTATAACAGTCTTAACTTTTAATGATAGTCAAGACACGACAACTACCAGGACAAAGCCTGCCTGTCTAACTCCATCTCAACTCCCTCATCCTTACTCTTGTTTCCATCTACCAGGACAAAGCCTGTCAGTCCAACTGCCATCTCAACTTCCTCATCGTCATCTCTTTAAATCCTCCCTCACAGAGCCAGGGACTGCTGCTGACAGAGAAACAAACCTACTCCGTCTCTCTTCAAATACATGAAGGTCCAAAGTGACCTTATACTGCAATGTCTCTCTTCAAATACATGAAGGTCCAAAGAGACCCTATACTGCAATATTAAGACTACTAGCCTGGAGCTGTGTGGATTTGTAACAGTTGTAGTTGTGGCTTGGATATTCTCAACACAGAGACATATTGAAATGATTGAGAGCCAGAGTCAGGAAATGTCATTGCCATCCATCATAGTTGTTAGGATCTGTTATGGAATTGTACAAGGTATGAAAGCAGTCAATCATACCACACATGCAATACGGAGATAACATTTGACAAATGCAATCATAAAGTTTGAATACATAACAGAACAACGTTATGAATGTTTTAAGAATCATTGCTATAGGGGATGTGTGAAGCCTTACTGCCATCTCAACTCCCTCATTATCTTCCTCTCTTTAAATCCTCCCTCGCTGAGCTAGGTAGTGCTGCCGTCAGGGAAACAGACCTACTCGCACTCTCTTCAAGTAAATGAGAGTCCAATGTGACCCTATACTGTAGTATCGGAGCTGTGTGTGGAGCTTTGCAGATGCAGCTGTGGCTCTGCTTGGCTGTTCTCAGTGCAGTTGGCTGAACTCACCTCCCTCCCTCCTTCTTCACTTCCCCCTCCCTCTCTCCCCCCTGGCCTCGACCATGCATCTTGATCTCATACCTAACCAATCGTCAATGATTTATCAGCGGGCGGTGGGACAATACCTGCAATCACCGACACAGGTGTGGGGGGGGGGGGGTAATTTGTATAATGGAGGGGGTCATGGAGGGCGGAGGGGGAGGAGAATGGTGAGATGAGGGTTTAATGACTCGTCCCAGCCAATTTTCAGCCCATGGCTTCTCTTTGTGGGAAAATTAGGTTTGTAGTTAATGTAGCAGGTAGGGAGGGAGGGAGGGAGGGAGGGAGGGAGGGAGGGAAGGAAGGAGGGAGACAGAGACAGAGAGAGAGAGAGAGAGAGAGAGAGAGAGAGAGAGAGAGAGAGAGAGAGAGAGAAAGAAGGACAGAGAGAGAGAGAGAGAGAGAGAGAGAGAGAGAGAGAGAGAGAGAGAGAGAGAGAGAGAGAGAGAGAGAGGGAGGGAGGGAGGGAGGGAGGGAGGGAGGGAGGGAGGGAGGGAGGGAGGGAGGGAGGGAGGGAGGGAAAGAAGGAGGGATGGACACCCATGCAGAACAGGGGGGTGGAGCATATAGTGAAGAGGGTTCTTGAACCTTTATGCCCAAGCTTCAATATTTCTATTAGCTTCACACAGCCTTCATCTACACCAGGACACATCTTGGATTTTAATTTTTTTATGCAGGAAGAATCAGAGAAGATGTCAGTCATCAGTGTGATAGAGAGAGAGAGAGAGAGAGAGAGAGAGATAAACACACACACAACAACAAACAAGCACTCACCCACACACACACTCCCACACACACACATACATGTACGCATGCAAGCATATACACATATACAAGCACAAAGGCATTCACACAGAAGCACAACCACACAGAAACAAAAACACACAAACTCTTTCCCTCTCTCTACTTACCTCTCCCTCCTTCACCTCCTCATCCCTTTATGTTTTTCATTTGATTCAGGTCCACCATCTTTCATTGCTGGAATCAATAATCATTTGCCTGCGTGCCGATGTGAAGGATGTAAATAGGCCAAATCTGACATTTAGAGGATATAAAACAATGGGCTCGTGGTATAATCACAGCAATGGGAATCAGATTCTCACCGCAATCCATAACCTTATTACAAAATGCCCTACTTTTGAAGTATAAACAGGGAAGGAGAGGCCAGTGAGGAGTATGGCAGTATAACAGCCAATGAGAAAACCAGTGAGGAGTATGGCAGTACAACAGCCAATGAGAAAACCAGTGAGGAGTATGGCAGTATAACAGCCAATGAGAAAACCAGTGAGGAGTATGGCAGTATAACAGCCAATGAGAAAACCAGTGAGGAGTATGGCAGTATAACAGCCAATGAGAAAACCAGTGAGGAGTATGGCAGTATAACAGCCAATGAGAAGACCAGTGAGGAGTATGGCAGTATAACAGCCAATGAGAAAACCAGTGAGGAGTATGGCAGTATAACAGCCAATGAGATGACCAGTGAGGAGTATGGCAGTATAACAGCCAATGAGATGACCAGTGAGGAGTATGGCAGTATAACAGCCAATGAGAAAACCAGTGAGGAGTATGGCAGTATAACAGCCAATGAGAAGACCAGTGAGGAGTATGGCAGTATAACAGCCAATGAGAAAACCAGTGAGGAGTATGGCAGTATAACAGCCAATGAGAAAACCAGTGAGGAGTATGGCAGTATAACAGCCAATGTGAAGACCAGTGAGGAGTATGGCAGTATAACAGCCAATGAGAAAACCAGTGAGGAGTATGGCAGTATAACATCCAATGAGAAAACCAGTGAGGAGTATGGCAGTATAACATCCAATGAGAAAACCAGTGAGGAGTATGGCAGTATAACAGCCAATGAGAAAACCAGTGAGGAGTATGGCAGTATAACAGCCAATGAGAAAACCAGTGAGGAGTATGGCAGTATAACAGCCAATGAGAAAACCAGTGAGGAGTATGGCAGTATAACAGCCAATGAGAAAACCAGTGAGGAGTATGGCAGTATAACAGCCAATGAGAAAACCAGTGAGGAGTATGGCAGTATAACAGCCAATGAGAAAACCAGTGAGGAGTATGGCAGTATAACAGCCAATGAGAAAACCAGTGAGGAGTATGGCAGTATAACAGCCAATGAGAAAACCAGTGAGGAGTATGGCAGTATAACAGCCAATGAGAAAACCAGTGAGGAGTATGGCAGTATAACAGCCAATGAGAAAACCAGTGAGGAGTATGGCAGTATAACAGCCAATGAGAAAACCAGTGAGGAGTATGGCAGTATAACAGCCAATGAGAAGACCAGTGAGGAGTATGGCAGTATAACAGCCAATGAGAAAACCAGTGAGGAGTATGGCAGTACAACAGCCAATGAGATGACCAGTGAGGAGTATGGCAGTATAACATCCAATGAGAAAACCAGTGAGGAGAATGGAAGTATAACAGCCAATGAGAAAACCAGTGATGAGTACGGCAGTATAACAGCCAATGAGAAGACCAGTGAGGAGTACGGCAGTATAACAGCCAATGAGAAGACCAGTGAGGAGTATGGCAGTATAACAGCCAATGAGAAGACCAGTGAGGAGTTTGGCAGTATAACAGCCAATGAGAAGACCAGTGAGGAGTTTGGCATTATAACAGCCAATGAGAAGACCAGTAAGGAGTATGGCAGTATAACAGCCAATAAGAAGACCAGTGGGGAGTATGGCAGTTTGTGTGTTGAAAGGTCAGTGTTTGTTTTCTGTGTGTGGGTCGCATCTGTCTATGAATGTGTGTTATAAATGATCATGTGTAGGAGTCTGTGTGCATGCTTTTGTTAACATGTATATCAGAGTGCATGTGCATCATGCGGGTGTGTGTACATGCACGTGTGTATGAGAGAGTAAGTGAGTCAGCTGAATTATCCCTGCAGAGCCATGCCAGTATGTGATCCAGCCTGTTTGCCTGGTAGTGATGATGCTGCTACTATTGGTCCTGTGCCCCTCCCCCTGATAGTGATGATTCTGCTACTATTGGTCCTGTTTCCCTCCCCCTGGTAGTGATAATGCTGCTACTATTGGTTGTCTGCCCCCCCCCGCCCCCCGCCCCCCTCCCCGATCTGACCCAAGCCTATCGCTCCACTAATGCCAGCTGACAGGGCCAGACCTCACACCCCTCAGCCCTTTCCTCCACACGCTATGGTCCCCAACCGGCCCCCACAGGCCCTCAATGTGACACCCTGACCCGGCTACAGCGCCTCCCTTGGGGGGATAGGATGGAGGCTCACTGCTGTCAGACTATCATGACCCACTATTATTCATCACATGCACACATATCCCGGTCACAGCGCCCCAAGAATCTTCCACTGGTCCTGAGGCCCTTGTTAAGGCCAATGGCATCATGAACTTTAGCCTGTACCAGGACATTTTAGCCCCAAAACATAAAGCTGAAACAGGGCCGCAAGTGGATCTTCCATTGAGACAATAACCCCAAGCACACATACAAATTCACAAATAAATGGTTAATTTGTCACACAATCTGGAAGAAATCTATATGGAGGAATGGTCTAAGATCCATCCCAATGTGTTCTCCAACTCATAAAACATTTTAGAAAAAGTATTGTTTGACCCCTACACTTTTGAGAAAAAAAAGTATTACTTGTTAAACAAAATCTCTTTCTCTGAAAAAAACCTTTATCTTTTTTCGCACACTATATAGCTCAGTATTTGAATTATTTATTTTATACAGTCATTTTTTTGTCATTTTATCAAGCGTGTCAATCTGCATCAAGCAAATCAAACATTGCTTTGAATCTCAGTGAGATTTTAGTCTGCAGAAGAACCAAGACAGACTCAAGTGTAAAAAAGGATCCAAGAGTTTTCAGTTAAAGGGTTGAACTTTGATCAGCTGTGTGCCCATCCATTCAACACAGCAGATAATTCCTGACATTTAATCTTAGTAAAAAATCCTGTCTTAGGTCAGTTAGGATCACCACTTTATTTTAAGAATGTGAAATATCAGAATAATAGTAGAGAGAATTATTTATTCCAGCTTTAATTTCTTTCATTACATTCCCAGTGGGTCAGAAGTTTACATAAACTCAATTAGTATTTGGTAGCATTGCCTTTAAATTGTTTAACTTAGGTCAAACGTTTCGGGTAGCCTTCCACAAGCTTCCCACTATAGAACTGGTGTAACTGAGTCAGGTTTGTTGTAGGCCTCCTTGCTCGCACATGCTTTTTCATTTCTGCCCACAAATTTTCTATAGGTTTGAGGTCAGGGCTTTGTGATGGCCACTCCAATACCTTGACTTTGTTGTCCTTAAGCCATTTTGCCACAACTTTGAAAGTATGCTTGGGGTCATTGTCCATTTGGAAGACCCATTTGCAACCAAGCTTTAACTTCCTGACAGCCCATCTATAAATAGCCCACCCAACTACCTCATCCCCATATTGTTACATCATCTGCACATCTATCACTCCAGTGTTAATGCTAATTTGTAATTATTTCGCCACTATGGCCTATTTATTGCCTTACCTTCCTAATCTTACTACATTTTCACACACTGTACATAGATTTTCTATTGTGTTATTGACTGTACGTTTGTTTATCCCATGTGTAACTCTGTGTTGTTGTTGTTTTTGTCTCACTGCTTTGCTTTGTCTTGGCCAGGTCGCAGTTGTAAATGAGAACTTGTTCTCAACTGGCCTACCTGGTTAAATAAAGGTTAAATAAAAAAATAAAATAATAATAATAAGTTTCAATAAGACTGCTAGCTTCCTTAAGGTTAACTTTTGTTTTACTCCAAGGGCAGATGACACATGGAAATTCAAATTAATTTATTGTGACACAGCCTCAGTGAGATTCAAACCTATGATATTCTGTTCTCTATACATGGAAGTAGTCAACTGTGCCACCAGGATGGAGCTAAAATGCTATGTTTGTTTTTACGCATAGAAAGCTGTTCATTTGAGTCTATTCAAACGGACCCCATTTCAAAGTAAACAAGCACTCATTAAGATCAGGTGTGGCCAATTAGTGGGTACGGTCAACACACCTGAACACACAAGAGTTTTGTTGGTGCTGAGAATGTAATATATATGTTCTCTGAGGTTTCTTGTGGTTTTTATGGAAGGTTTTCTTACAACTTGACAACATGACTTTAAATAGAAACCTGTAGGATACGTTATGTTGAAGTACTGAAATAACCACATAAGAATGTTTTATTTGACAACATTTCCATTGTCAACCCAGTTGGAGAACATTCCTGGAACATAATTTATTTATTTATTAATGTAACCATGTTTGAACTTTTAGAAAATGTTCTGTTAAATTATTGAAATATCAAGAAAATAAAGATTTTTGGTCAAGTTCCTTAAATGTACAACCACGCTCTCACCAAGCTCTAAGAAACATATGGTTCTCAGAACGTTATGCGCTAGCTGGGTGAGACCAAATCATTTGTATCCTAATTTTGTTTAGTTTTCCCAGTGGCAACTTCCTGTCTGCTGTGGTTTAGCTCAGCCGACTCTAACACACACACAGACACACACACACCTAACACACACACACACACACACACCTCATGTCAGTAGACACCAGGACACAGCTACATCACGGAGGTCCACTCTTTAATGTCCCCGGCTTTAAATGGCACCCTATTCCCTATATAGATTACTATTTTTGACCAGAGCCCTATGAGCCCTAGTGCACTAAATAGGAAATAGGGTGTTATTTGGGACGCTTGGAGGAGGAGGAGGCGAAGGCCTTTCCTGATGGAAGCATTACTCACAAACCATTGAGTTCAATATTACCCAGCGCTCAATAACCATTACTCTGTTAGGACGCTGCCACCACCACCAGACGCTAATTCATTTAATTTCATAATTATGGATCGTGTGGCGGCCAGGCAGAAAGGTCAGGGTTGGTCTGTTGGTACCTGGACACAGTGGACTTCATAAAGGACAGGGAGGAACAGAGATGATAGAGAGACAGATTAACAACAGGGAGTGCTGACTCACAAACACAACAGCACTGCTCCTGTAGGGATTAAAACATGCTTCTTTCTTTCTTTCTTTCTTTCTTTCTTTCTTTCTTTCTTTCTTTCTTTCTTTCTTTCTTTCTTTCTTTCTTTCTTTCTTTCTTTCTTTCTTTCGCTCCCTTCCTTCCTTCCTTCCTTCCTTCCTTCCTTCCTTCCTTCCTTCCTCCTTCCCTCCCTCCCTCCCTCCCTCCCTCCCTCCCTCCATCTCTCTACAGTTGAAGTCGGAAGTTTACATACACTTAGGTTGTATGTAAACATACACCACTCCACAGATTTCATGTTAACAAACTATAGTTTATTGAATGTCACAAATAATTCTTCCAACAATTGTTTACTGACAGATTATTTCACTTATAATTCACTATATCACAACCTCAAAATAACCTATAATTTTCTCAGAGTGTCCCAGAAAAACCTCCAAGGAACCAGAGTAAAATATTATCAGAACCTCCCTGCAACCCCAAAATAAACCTTCCCAGAACAGGTGAAATGTTCACTTCTGTTCTCACAAGGTTCAGTTTTCCCACAACCAATGTGAAACCAAAAACATAAGTTCCCACAAATTCCAAAGAACCAAATGTGCTAGCTGGGAACCCTGTAACCCCAGACAAGAAAGGAAACATCTCTGATACCAGGACTACAACGGTGGCAACAAGACATCTCTCACCCACAGCATCTATCTTCTCTCCCTCCAGCCCTCCTTCTCGCTCTCTTAAATGCGTGCACCACGAATGGCACCATATTCCCTATATAGTGCACTACTTTTGACCAGGCCTCACAGGGCTCTATGTAGGGAATAAGGTGTCATTTAGGATGCGGCACGAGAAGAAAATAAATAAATACATATCTCCATTGACTATGTAAAGCCATCGCCAGCTAAAGGGAAACATCCGTTTACCATGAGAAGAGGGGTAGAGAAACTTGGGGAAGATAAAAAATATCACAAGTTGAAATTCCACTTGAAGTTGTACCAGACAACTCTGAACCTTAAGACGCAAACATGAGAGTGTTGTGGTGGTGTCTGGTCTAGCGGTAGCTCTCCAGACTAGACGTCCCTCTGCCCTGTCTCAGTCATTCATATCTGTCTCCATCTGACTTTCATTTGATAAATTATGAAATTCGGAATGAGAGAGGGAGACAGAGAGGCATTCCTATTAAAATTGCATATCTATTTGATATGAAAAATAATATTGGATATCAGATATATAAAAATAAAAACAACAACAACTGGAGACAGTATTTTCTATGGCTCCTCTCCAGTCTCCATCACTATAGCATCAGACTTCCTCTGCTTTCCTTCTTTCCTTCTTTCTTCCATCTTTCCTTCTTTCCTTCTTTCTTTCTTTCTTTCTTTCTTTTTTCCTTCCTTCCTTCCTTCCTTCCTTCCTTCCTTCCTTCCTTCCTTCCTTCCTTCCTTCCTTCCTTCCTTCCCACCATACATCCTCCTTCAGTGTCTGACATGACAGCACAGTGGGAAATATGTATGTTTAGTATAGCTTACAGTGGGTTGTCCTAGATACAGAGGGTGACACGGTGGCTTAAGTTACTGTCTGGAGACGTGGGGGTGACAAGAGGGGGGAGGAGAGGGGAGGAGGTAGAGAGGAGGGGGAGGTTTAGAGGAGGGAGGAGAGGGGGAGGAGAGGAGTTAGAGAGGAGGGAGAAGAGGGGGAGGAGAGGGGGAGGAGAGGAGTTAGAGAGGAGGAGAAGAGGGGGAGGAGAGGGGGAGGAGAGGAGGAAGAGAGGAGGTAGAGAGGAGGGAGAAGAGGGGGTGATTGTTCCCATCCAAGCTGACATCACTGACAGATGACTGTGTGTGTGTGTGTGTGTGTGTGTGTGTGTGTGTGTTGTGTGTGTGTGTGTGTGTGTGTGTGTGCACTTCAGGGGGAATACGTAAGTAAGGTGGGGAATGAAAGATTGATAGTGTCACATTTTCGCAGCTGGGCCCGGGAGGAAAGGAGAGAGGGAGGAGCAGAAGGAGGAGAGGAAGATGGAGGAGAGAGGGATGGAGAGTATGAAAGGAGTTTAGGAGCCATGCGACGTGGCTTAGTGGGAGAAGAAGGAGGTGGAGACGTAGGAGGACAATGGGAGAGGGGGCAGAAGCAGGAGGGGGGAGGAGAGGACAGTGGGGAGTTGAGAGGGAGGAGAGGACAGTGGAGAGTTGAGAGGGAGGAGAGGGCAGTAGATCAATAATAAGATAATAGGAATAAGTCTAATAATTGCTATCTATGTCCTGTGTGTGTGTGTGTGTGTGTGTGTGTGTGTGTGTGTGTGTGTGTGTGTGTGTGTGTGTGTGTGTGTGTCGTCCCTACAGTTAATATTCAGGGTGGTGCTGGTGGAATTTGCAGATCTTTGTCATGTACCCTCTTGTCTGTGGCTCAGCTGTCTGCATGCGCACAGAGGAGAGGAGAGGAGAGGAGAGGAGAGGAGAGGAGAGGAGAGGAGAGGAGAGAGGAGGAGGAGAGGAGAGGAGAGAGAGGAGAGGAGAGGAGAGGAGAGGAGAGGAGAGGAGAGGAGAGGAGAGGAGAGGAGAGGAGAGGAGAGGAGAAAGGAGGGATATGAGAAAGAGGAGGGAGAAGGGAATTAGAATTCATTAGTGTAGAGTTGCAGTAAATCTGCTAAGCCCATACCACCAGACCCAGCTCCCGGCTGAGAGAGAGGAGAAGGGGAGAGTGCCGTATCACACCAGCACAAACTCTAACACGCATGAATGAATGGCATAGTGGCCATATGTTAGACCCCACAGCTAATTACATGTACGGATATACATATGGAAATGGAAAAGAGAGAGAGGGAGGGACTGGGCTCATAATATGAGCGCTGGTCTAATCAAGCAGCGCTACAGGAATACCTGCAAATGGAGCCTTTGACAGTGAGTGAAAGGATCCACAGTATAATGTCACTTAGGCCAAGTCTGTGCTGTTAACTCTTCATGTAACACACTGTGTTCTGTTGGCAAAATGTTCAATAGAAAAGTTCATTCAAGACGGTCAAAAGCCTTTTCGGCATCAACAGCCATTATTGATAAATCTATATCTTGTTTTTTATTTTGTATTGTATTAAACTGAAACATGTTCTTGTATTTGTTTGTTGTGTCTATTTTTAATAAACCCTGTTTGATTGACATGTATCAGGTCTGGTGTAAGACTTTTTCCATTCTATTGCTTATAAGCTTTGTTATTATTTTATTGTCACAATTTATTAAACATATGGGTCTATAATCAGCAACTATAATTCCTGGTTTTTATTTAAACTGAAATAACTGTTTGATACATGGAACTAGGAAGTATTGAATTGACTGACGTGTGTGTCAAATTTTGTGTAAATAGCGGTGCTACTTTGTCCCAGAATGTTGAATATAATTCTATTGGAAACCTATTCTTTCCTGGTGCTTTTCTCTGTGCGAATGTTTCAGTGATACTTTTTTTGTCTGCTGATAATTGCTTCACAGTTGTTGAGTCTTAGAAGGCTATAGGATCCGTCCAACTGTTGTTAATTTCTGATTGATATGTCTTTTTGTTAAGGTTTTTCCTTTACATATTTAATATATTTAGGGTCCAGAAGATGCTCTCTGTTCATTCTCTAAATTATGTGGCTAAATGTATTTCCTATTGGTGTAAACAAGCATGACATCAGAGAATGATCTGATATCACTATATATCACTCCATCCAGGACCTCTATACCAGGTGGTGTGAAAGGAAGGCCCGGAAAGTCGTTGAAGACTGCAGCCACCCAAGCCATAGACTGTTCTCACTGCTTCCGCACAGCAAGCGGTACCGGAGCATGAAGTCTGACACCCCCAGGCTTCTATTCCCAAGCCATAAGACCACTAGATCCAGACTGTATTACAACCGGCCGTGATTGGGAGTCCCATAGGGCGGCGCACAACTGGCCCAGCGTCGTCAGAGTTTGGCCGGTGTAGGCTGTCATTGTAAATAAGATTTTGTTCTTAACTGACTTGCCTAGTTAAATAAAGGTTAAATAAATACATATTACATTTTGCTAACATAATGGCTACACGGACTATCTGAGTTGACCCTTGTATTTTATTTGTACACTCCAACACACACACACACTTAATTTGCTCACAAACACCTACATTAACATGCAGACACATTATACTGACTACACACACGGACACACACTCACATACTAAAACTAAAAGTTTAATCATATTGTTTGTCCCCTTGGCATAGAACCATCATGTTATCTGGCCCCCCTTGGCATAGAACCATCATGTTATCTGGCCCCCCTTGGCATAGAACCATCATGTTATCTGGCCCCCCTTGGCATAGAACCATCATGTTATCTGGCCCCCCTTGGCATAGAACCATCATGTTATCTGGCCCCCCTTGGCATAGAACCATCATGTTATCTGGCCCCCCTTGGCATAGAACCATCATGTTATCTGGCCCCTTGGCATAGAACCATCATGTTATCTGGCCCCTTGGCATAGAACCATCATGTTATCTGGCCCCCGTTGGCATAGAACCATCATGTTATCTGGCCCCTTGGCATAGAACCATCATGTTATCTGGCCCCCCTTGGCATAGAACCATCATGTTATCTGGCCCCTTGGCATAGAACCATCATGTTATCTGGCCCCTTGGCATAGAACCATCATGTTATCTGGCCCCCCTTGGCATAGAACCATCATGTTATCTGGCCCCTTGGCATAGAACCATCATGTTATCTGGCCCCTTGGCATAGAACCATCATGTTATCTGGCCCCCCTTGGCATAGAACCATCATGTTATCTGGCCCCTTGGCATAGAACCATCATGTTATCTGGCCCCCCTTGGCATAGAACCATCATGTTATCTGGCCCCCCTTGGCATAGAACCATCATGTTATCTGGCCCCTTGGCATAGAACCATCATGTTATCTGGCCCCTTGGCATAGAACCATCATGTTATCTGGCCCCCCTTGGCATAGAACCATCATGTTATCTGGCCCCCCTTGGCATAGAACCATCATGTTATCTGGCTCCCCTTGGCATAGAACCATCATGTTATCTGGCCCCCCTTGGCATAGAACCATCATGTTATCTGGCCCCCCTTGGCATAGAACCCTTACTTCTCTCTCTCTCTCTCTCTCTCTCTCTCTCTCTCTCTCTCTCTCTCTCTCTCTCTCTCTCTCTCTCTCTCTCTCTCTCTCTCTCTCTCTCTCTCTCTCTCTCTCTCTCTCTCTCTCTCTCTCTCTCTCTCTCTCTCTCTCTCTCTCTCTCTCTCTCTCTCTCTCTCTCTCTCTCTCTCTCTCTCTCTCTCTCTCTCATAGAGTTCATTATCTAGAGATCCAGACACACACACAATGCTGTGTGTTTGACTGACAGGGCTCCATGTGGCTCCTCCCTGTGTCGGGCTATAGTCTAATGAAGAGAGAGTAGGAAGGAGCCAGAACACACACACAGATACACACAGACACACATGAACACACACACAGACACACACAGACGCACACGAACGAACGCACACACACACAGAACCACATACACACACACACAGACACACAAACACACACACACAGACGCACACGAACACACACACACACACACACACACACACACACACACACACACACACACACACACAGGACTGATGAATTACAGTTTTTTTCAATTGCTAACATGCATTGGTCAAAACTGAAGTCACATTGTCAAAACTCTTCACACAGTCAGCGAAACAGAAGTGTATGTGGACTAAACTGTGAATCATTTTTCATTGCTTTCACACAAAATGCATTCAATGACCACATTCTCTGAAAACTCTTTTCTCATTCATACTCCACCACCTGCAAAACTATATATTAGCAGCACATGTTTTCAAATGCTAACACTCTGTTTCCAAAACTGTTAAAAACACATTCAAAACAGAATGATGGCAAATGTTGTGCATTTCTGCAGTAACCAGACTGAAACATATAGAACATCTCAGCAGAATATTTAATCATTCCAAACACAGCTGATTGCAATTTCAGCTGAAAGCCTACCCAGGTGTCCTGTTTTTAGTCTTGTTACCAAACAGACAAAAGAGGACGGCTTCAGAATGATTTAGTTTGGAAACATGGATCAAGGAAGACAGGTTGGTGGGGAAAGAAGAGTGGCAGGGAGAGGAAGAGGAAGAGGAGGACAAAGGAGAGGAAGACCAAGATCGCTGGTCTCTGATGAGATAAGGACCACAGTTATTGACCATGTTGTAAACCATGGTCTCTGATGAGATAAGGACCACAGTTATTGACCATGTTGTAAACCATGGTCTCTGATGAGATAAGGACCACAGTTATTGACCATGTTGTAAACCATGGTCTCTGATGAGATAAGGACCACAGTTATTGACCATGTTGTAAACCATGGTCTCTGAAGAGATAAGGACCAGTTATTGACCATGTTGTAAACCATGGTCTCTGAAGAGATAAGGACCACAGTTATTGACCATGTTGTAAACCATGGTCTCTCTTTGAGAGAGGCCAGTTTAAGGGTGCAAGCAAGTCTGTAGCGTTCAACAGTTGCATCAACAGTACGAATTTTTACATGTACTGACATTTTGAAATATATTGATTGTTTTATGTTTTTCAGTAGGCTCCAAAGGTTGCCTCCTACAGGAGGGAGAGGCAGAATATTATCAGATGCGCAGGAAATTGCCATTGTTGACATGGTAATTGGCAACAATGCAATAAAACTGCGGGAAATTCGGGACAGAGTGCTGGCAGACAATATCACTTTTGGGAATGTGAATACGGTCAGCACAACGACAATTGCCAGAGTCCTAGAGAAACATCTAATAAGGATGAAGCAGTTGTACATTGTACCCTTTGAGAGAAACGGTGAACGTGTGAAAGAACTCCGGTATCAATATGTCCAGGTAAGATGTCTGTTCAATAACCAAACAGGGTACATGAACAGCTATGCATAACGTAGAGTACTGTTGATTACTGTATTTTAGAGAGTAATGGAGATGGAAGCCAGGCAAACTGCACATACGTTCATTTTTGTGGCTGAAGCTGGATTCAACCTGGCAAAAACACACTGCAGGGGAAGAAATGTGATTGGACAGAGAGCAACTGTGGATGTCCCAGGCCAGAGAGGAGCTAACATCACAATGTGTGCAGCACTGTCCAATGATGGTTTACTGTTACACAAACCACTCATTGGCCC